>KZ309469.1:469211-532720 GCA_000376725.2 Ladona fulva
TATATATATATGCAAGAGTATTTTATCCCTCATTGAGAAATCCGAGAACGCGCATCAGTGCTTAAACGCTGTGCGCGCTTAAGGTTCACAAGAAGAAGGGGGAAGAGAGGTCCCCTTGTCTGTAGTGCCTTAAAGGGAAGGGATCAAGAGTTCAAAATGCCATCACTAGGAGTTCGTGAGATATCGTGCGATACGCAGCAATCTTGGTCGTTTTATTGCACACTAAAGCATCTCAAAGGCTCGACAATGGAAGATATTATTTGACGCCCAATCACCTTCTTAGAGAGGACCGCGAGATAAAGTTTCCAACTTAGGAGTCCTTTTTAGAAAGGTGTCTTTTGTTGATTGCGGCGAAGGGAGATCGAGCCTGTTGGGGCTCATGACAAGGAAAATTCTCCCTTCCCCAGATTCAGTCCAAGAGCGGCTTAATCGGAGGCTTTGATTCGTTCTCACTCCCATTCTCATCGATTAACGATGAACGAAAAAAATAAAGCAATTTAGGAAGTAAAGTTTTTTAACTTTTAGTTTTGTGGGTTGGCAATTTCTAGAAACAGCTTCAAACCAAATGGTCCCAATGGCTCTACATCAGGATTGTCCAACCTCACCTACAGCCCTGCAAAGATAACTTAAGACATTGCATGCTATAAAAATCCTTGAGCACTCAATGTGTTGATATGTACAATTTTTGTTTAAATGTTGCTATTTGTATTTCACATCTTTCAAAAGTTTTATGCACTTATTATTCGCTATAAAGCCAACGTACACAAAAAAGAAATTTGTTTATGAGAACTGATTTTCTAGGCTATTCTAACGTAAATAATATAAACACTTAGAGAGGTAGCTTAATACTTAATACAGGTTCTATTTTTATGGAAAACTGTATGAAATCAAGAATTATTTAAGATTACATATCTCTGAGATCTGTATTGTACTTATCCAACTTTGAGAAGATCGGTTGGTCGGTTTAAAACGCTTTATGCGCCATATTCTCGGCCGTATTTTACATAATCCTCTTCGACAACCAATACAAATAACTGTGGTTTAATACGCAATCATATTAATTTTATGGTATTTTTAAAATTATTAGAATAGTGGTAAATTGCTTAATTTGGTATATTAAGAATGCGTTTTAAAACATTTACATAAAGGAGGTAAGAAAATATGACTGATGCAAGAAGATAAGTTTTCCACTACTCGAGAAGATGCTCAAACCAACCTAACTACATTTTTCCTCTTCCTTTATCCCTCGGTTTGATTGGCCTAAATTTGAAACTTCAGGTCATACTGTGATCTTCGGTCGGCGTTTGGATTTTGTCAATTGTTTTGATTGAATTTCATCAATTTACATCAACATCAATACCCTACAAGTCGCCTTTCGGCGTGTGGCAGGGGGTGTTCCAGCTATTTCTTTGTCTTTTTACTATCGCGTATCGTTCGCGGAAAGAATGAGTCTAGTCCTAGCATCTATTTCCCTTATTTTACGCTCATTGTCGGATCGGCCAAAATAGCAGGGGGTCGCATAATATTCATTACGTCTTCCGCAAACGTACTGTCTCGAAATTTATCAAGTAATCGCAGCCTAGCTTCCAATCTCCTTTCTTTCAAGGATTCCCAACCTGCGTCCGAGAGCATTTTCGTAACACTAGCTTTTTTTATCGTAGCATTTTTTCACAAAACGTATTGCCTTGCGCTACACTTTCTCCAGTTCGCGGGTGTACGTTTCATCTGCCGGATCCCATATATTTGCCGCATATTCAAAATGGAGTCTGACCAAGGTGAAGTAGCATCGCTCTCTAACCTTTTCATCGCATCTACCTACAATGCGCTTTATGGAGCCGAGCTCTTTGGTTGCTTTACCGCAGATTTTTCGGATATGATTGCTCCAGTTTAAGTTATTCGCAAAAGTGATCTCGAGATATTCAACTGACTCTACTACATTTAAATTTATTCCGTTAATTTTGAACGGGTAATTCGGATAAATTTGTTTTCTTTCGAAGAAATTAACGACGGAGCATTTACTAACATTAAGTTCTAATTCCCATTTTTCGCACCACCTATGGATGTGTATGGATCTATCACGATCCTCCGCGTTCGATATTTCTCTATATATTACCGAATCATCCGCAAATATCCTCACATTGCTATTTATCTTGTCGCTCAGGTCATTGATATAGTATATATAAGGAAGAGAAGAGGTCCAATTACGCTGCCCTGAGGTACGCCTGAAATAACTTTGACTTTGTTCGAACTAATCCCATCAAGTACTACTTGTTGTTCCCTCTCGCGGAGAAAATATTTTACCCAGTCAATTACTTCCTTGCTAATACCTGCTAATTTTAATTTGTAAATTAATTTGTGGTGAAGAACTCTATCGAAGGCCTTTTTGAAATCTAGGAAAATAGCATCCACCTGCTTTTTCTCGGCAGATGTTAAAAAGTCATGAAAGAATAGCGCGAGTTGAGTTTCGCATGATCGGGCCTTTCGAAAGCCATGCTGGTTCTTACAGAGGAATCGATTACTATCTAGGAACTTCATGAGTGAGCTAACAGCGATGTGCTCCATTATTTTGCCCGAGAGGTGAGTTAATGATATAGGTCTATAGTTTCCTGGGTCCTCCTTTGGTCCGTTTTTATAAACAGGTGTAACATTCGCTAGCTTCCAATCTATTGGGACACTACCTTCGCTTATTGACTTATAAAATATAATTTGGAAGTATGGCGCGACGCTTTCTGCAAGTTCTTTTAATGCTCTAGCCGGAATCCCTCCTGGACCTGGCGAGTTGTTCGGCTTAATTTTGCGCAGAAGTTTAACTATCCCATCTTCGATGAAACATATACTTGACATCGACTCGGGTGTACTAATCTCTGGTAGGGTCTCTCTGCAATTGTCAGCCGTAAATACGCTTTGATAGAATTCGTTTAGGATCTTCGCTATCCTTTTCGTATCGCAAGTTATATTACCATCGATGTCCCTTAACGAACCTATATCAATCAATGATGATATATTGTATAGAATTTTGATTATTATTTTTGTTTCCGACCGCCATTTGCACCAGTGCAATCACGTGACTTGGCGCAAAAATATCATATGCCTAACTACAAATTATTAATATTGAACATCAATTTTAGGCCTTTTTTTGTATGCTCTCCACTATAAATTGCCTTCAGATTCGACATCACGATATTTTATTTTACTGACTGTAGGGAAACCACGAAAGGTGGTATGTGAAAAACCTACAAACCCAAAGATAGTCAAAGCTAACGTTAATGCGTAGTAAAAAATTGAAGATTGATTTCATTTGAACTTATGTGTGTATAGATTTATCATCTTTAGGTCGTTAGACTTTGCTAGTCTTTCATTAGTCTTTTTTTCTGGTAGATACTGAAACTAATTATTCGTCGAATTATAAGGACGTATCGCTTGCTTTAATGGAGGTTCATAAGGACGAACACTACCTTTACATCTATGTTTCCCTTGTATTTATCATGCTGGAAGTCGATTGAATCTCCTCGAGAAGAGATAGAGAAAAAATGGTAACATGGTGACGAAAGAGACGGTTCTCCTAGCAACGATCGACGAGTACGAAGAAAGGAGCAAAGAAAACTGAAAAGGGTAGATGTGCTGAGAGTGTGGCCGTAAGATCGCAGGAGATCTAAAGCCTGTAAAACAATAAGGATGAAAAGAAAGATGCTGGCTCTATTCTACCGCACAGTAATAGGTAAAATTAGTAAGTTTTTCATGTTTCTGGTTTCTTCATAAGCAAGCGATTCCCTGTAGTTCATTATTTAGTGCCATTTGCCCATATAACAATCAATCTCCTCGCAAATACATCACGAAAGTCTATTTTTCCTTCTTAACTTTTCGTCCTTCTCTACTACGGCTTTTAGCAATCACACAAGAGGAGATAGACGAATCTTGTTTAAGGATTTTAAAGATAGAATTATGGACTGTTGCTAATACTTGTGTTCGTAACGTTAAGTAGATTACCCTTCAACAACTAACTAGTTCGAAAGAAAACATTTGGCAGAAGAATACTGGAAAAACGTTTTCGCAATTTGCATAAAACCAGGACTAATAGATTATGCAGTTACAAAAACTTGCAATTAAATCCTTCCCATCCAAATCGCCATTTGGCTTTAAGTCTAGCAATTTATATTTTGATTGGATTTCTCGTTAACCAAATACTATTAGCAATTTTATTTGTTACGAAAAAGCAATAGATATTGTGATAGAAGAATAAAAACAACTTTTACGCGTAATCACAGTATTTTAATCTTCCAGGTTTCAAGGCATGTCGTCGTCAACAGGTTCATACGTTGAAACCTAGGCCGTGGAAGATTAAAATTCTGGGTTAAAAGTTGTTTTTATTCCTCTCCCATCATGGAGAGTTACCTCAAAATTGAGGCAGAAACAGTGGATTTTGCAATTAAACATATCATATCGTTACTTTAATCACATAAACATAAATTAGAAAATTTATTTTTTGAAATCTGATTAAACGACTAGAGTATTCCTGATTAAAAGCTTAGATAAATGCTGCGTCTCTGAGTGCTGATAAATTCAGTTAATATGTTTGTAATCGCTCACATTGTCGATATTAAAAGGATAAACGAACAAAGTATTCTATGTTCCGTTTACCAGTATTACTTTGAGTATTTGGATGTGTAATATTTATTTTCAGCTCCCTTCTTTTCAGATATTCTCGCTCTGTGAATCTGATTTAATAAACTTAATATTCTGATTTCGATTATCTGCGAAGAGAAAGTAACATTTGGATGTTCGATGAATAATTAAAACTTTTCGACATGCTATTATCCCTTCCAGGCAATATCTGGCTTTATACCTAATCCAGTTAATCGTATTATTTATTTCTATAAACCTCTATAACTATCAGTGCATCGATATTATCATGATTATATTTCGTAAAATTATTTCATAATATGATATTTATGATTCAGGTTTGATAAAATTCGTAAGTTGGTATATTCTGGCTTACAATGTTTTATTTTTTTATGATTTCTGAAAATTTTTATTTTCAGTGATTACTTTCTATCGTTGGCTTTTCATACGTTTGCAGGTTACGGATCATGAATTCATGTGCAAACAGATTCTGTAATTTCTTCATTTATTAATTTGTGAAATCAATGGAACCGCTGCTTTGACATGCATTGGCTATCGGCTCATTTTCCATTGTTTTATTTTATTCGGCAGTATATTTTAATACAATCAATAATTTAAATGTAAAAAAGTATTTCTGTATTGAAAAAATGTACAATTTACATTCAAGTAATTATCTCTTCTGATTTCTATTTCAGATAATTATTCTTCACCCACTGTAGCTCTATTTATTTGACCAAATGTCTATCGTAATTTTTTATTACTTCAAAATCATTGCATTTATTCCAAAAAAAAATGTTTGCTTACTTGACCTCAGAACACAAGGAAAAACACTGAACTGGTTTTATACTCCTAATAGTTCCGGGTTTGATTCGAGAACATTTGAAGTCTTATCCATAAGGAAAGCTTGTAATGTTCGTTTTCATCTCTCACGGATTTTAATCATTTTAAGGAATATAATGAGAAATAATTTTCTCATGAGGTCAAGACAAATTCCGTAAGAAGGAAAACTGAAACTATCTTTTGGCAGCGAAATATGGTTTTCAGTACAGAATTGAGAATTTTGGTAAAATAGAGGACAATTTTGCGTTTTCAACAACCTGTACGCTAGTCATCATGGCAAATCTTGAGCACAAGCTTATGCATTTTTCCATTAAAATGTATGGGAAATTTATTCCCATTTAGAATTATTGGTAGGACGTTTATAGTTTTTTCCTGCAGAAATCAAATCCTTGGATATTGGAAGAGAAAATAAGGTTTAGGAGCGTTGGTTTCGGAATTGTAGTTTAAAGGAAATCCAGTCCAACGTATATATAGTATCTATTATTTATTCTATTCGTAATTTATCTAGTTTGATTTATATCATTTATTAGAAAAGAAAAACTTAATACATTCATGCATTATCAACGCAACTTAGATTGAGTTTCGTCGCGCGTTTCGTAATGCTCTCTACTTAATATTAACTCTAATGTAAGTATAAGCGGAAACTTTAACGTTATTTGAAATTTGGGTTGATGGTTGTGGCGGAAAGTGTCAGAATATTCTTGTCTTTGGTCTCTCTATATCCATCTAGGTAGATTGAAAATGGGGATGATCTCAGCAACTTTGGGAAGTTATTTGATGTTCGGGAAAAGGATGTCATGTCACCGATCCGCTTTGGCCTGCGACACGTCGCGTGCATAGAAGATAAAATTCCTGTTACCATAGCCAATGCTTGTAAACGTCATTTTATCTATACAGCGAAAGATGAGGCGCTTGGCTTGCTTATATTCTGCGAAGCGATTGATAGGAAACTGTTCGATAGAGAGGGCGGATAAAGTACATGAGTGGTGGAGAAAATATTAAAGAATAAGGACTTGATTGAATTGGACGGTAAATGTTACTTCAAGACTGAGACGCTCTTTTCTGTACACATCTATCGTTTTCAAAAAGTTAACGCGATTTTTATAAATTTGGAACAGAGATTGAGCACATAATTTCTTTTAAAATGATTAGGATCATGGATCCAGATGCTGTTAATTTAAATTCGTAGATTCTAGACTGTACGTTACAAACGTTGAAATAAAACGCAGGTATATTTAATTTAATGTTTGAAATTAATATATGCATAAAGTTTTCATTTTTATCGAAGAAAGTCCTAATTTTCTTGTTTAATTAGAAACGACTCATAAAAAGAAGGAACGCAATAAAGTTAAAAAAGACGCGATAATTTACTGAAATATCTCCTTTAATTTTCAATGCAATTTTATAATGATATTTTTACAGAAAAATAAACCATCTTTCCCCTTGTGTACAATATATTTTTTTACAAAAAACATTTTATTATCAATATTATATTATATCAATATCAATATTAATCATATTATTAACAATTTTAAATAAGGGGGAAAGGTGCGATCCCAAGAAAAAGCGGACATTAAACAAAGTCTGACGGAACCAGAACTCGAACCTGGTATTTTTTTACTGGCGAATGCTTAAGCAATTCTATCTATCGAGCAACAACATAATCTCGTGCAGTTCTGGGACACTTTGTAAGAAAGAGCAAAGTGGTTTCGTCCGACGGCATCTTTCACGGCTAACATCCTTGTTGAGGGACCAGCCTTACAGCAAAATAGTATTAGATAATGTTATGGCTCTATAGCTTAATTAGCTAAGGCGCCTGCCCGGAAAGTGGAAGATTCCAAGTTCGACTCCTGGTCCTCCTCCAGGTCGTACTATTATCGTATCAGATTTTCCTTGGAATATTTTAAATGAATTTTGCAATATTTTGTAGGCATTTCCCATTTTTTCTTGTAATTTCTCCCGTCGACCAATTACATTACAGCCTATTTTTTTAATTGAAGAGTACCAATTTTGGTCAGAAGGAAATCCCACTAAATTTTTGTTTCCATAACATCGTTTGTCATCGTATTCCAACGCACATAGTATCTGTTTTTCAGTTCGAAATTTCCAAAATTGTACAATTATAATGAGATTTAAAGGTAAGAAATAAAATTATTTATTATTTGTGAAGGATAACTTTTGTAAAAACAGTGAACTCGTAAAATGAAGATTTTTCTATTATCGAATATATTCGTAATTGGTTATATCTCGGATGTGGCTATCACTTAGATGAGAAGAAACATTTTCAGTGATTAATAATATTATTATGGATTTCTGTCTCTCTCACTAGCGCAAAGTTACGTCTGAACTAATTAGTTGTAAACATTTTGATTGGATTAATGCTTCTAATCCTCTTAAGTCTGCTTATATTTTCCTTTAACCTATGTGTTGTATCCCTTTCTAAAATTCGATAGTGATTAGTCAGTAGCCTTAATTTGATTGACAAAAGGAAGTTGAATTTGCAGAAATAGAATATAATCTGGCTTAGTAATTCTAGTTTTTGGTGTACTGGTATCAATATCGATGAAGAAGGTTAATTTTATTCATCGCATTACTACGCACGAAACTTTCCTTCGCTTATGACAGTATTAAATTAATAATTTTTTCATTTAATTTACCTTTGCTTGCATATCAAACCTCATATCACTTTTTAAATGATTTTTCATGCATTTTCTTGCTATATTGTAAATCTCATGCTAAGTCATGAATCTATTATACTCCTTTTTTCATTTATTTACTTTTAAATTAAATTTTCATTGTAATACTAGTTTCGCATACAATTACTGCTCAATAACTTTATTTTAGTGAAACATTCAACGAAGTCGGGTTTAAAGGCACACATCATGCATATTTTGTCTACTTGTTGAATTCAAAATGCAATCTTTCTGCTTATAGCGAGGAACTCTCGGTTCATAAATATAGGACGTAATACTGTCGATCTGGGGTTTCTTAGCTTGCCATTAATCAATAATTCTGTTTAACTGAGCAAGCGGTGAAAAGTTCAACCGGAAATGACAAAAACATAACAACTGTGCGACATTCAAGAACTTGTCCGCATTAATTCCGTCGTCCTTTACGAGGAAATATCCAAGAAAGAAGTCTTCCATTCCTTCTCTAATATCTTTCCAATAGTGCTCCACGCTAATCTTTAAGCAGGTCAGTGTGAATCGATTTCCCATCCGTACTCGTCTTCCTTTTCTTTTATTTTCTTCCGTCGCCTGCGCTTCCTCTTTCCCAGATATCGCCTCAATGTGATGCAATCCTCCTTTTCCCCTTCAATCAATCAAGTAATTTCCTCCCTTTTCCCCCACTTTCTCTTCCTCTGACCTCGTATATTAACCCTCTCCACTTCCACCCGCATAAAAGTCTCATTTTGACTCCACTCCACTGAAAATTCCATCCGAACCGCGCTCTCTAGGCCTTACCACACCCATTCATTCGTGATGCAGCTATGCATATGGGCGAGCAGCGCTGTTTGTTCAGCGCCGAGAAAATATGACCTCTATCCGGTTGGATTGCCATTCCGGAAACATCCAAACGAAAAAGCAAACAAAAAGGCACGCAGCACGCGAGAAGGGTATATGTTTTCGAATTACACGAGATTTTTATCCCAACATCGACTGTAAACGTATAAACAAGGTTGGAGATCGGTTGCTGGAACGACCGGTTATATGTTGAAAAAGAAGATTCTGGATTTTCATAATAAATCTTTGGTCCTGTATCATAATCTTAAAGTGACTGTAACTAATATTTACTTTAGGGTCTAGTATTATGTTATTTTGATGGAGTTAAAGTAGGGATTACATTTATTATCACGCTAATCCATCATATATGTATGAAATTGGCTGTAGTCTTAACTTTTAGTATGATTTCCTTTTTCACCAATTAACATATCAAGTTCTAAAGTGAACATTAGCTGAAGTCCATTTTATATAATAGTATAATGATAGTTGTAATAGAGTTTTCCTTATTTTGTTATTTCAACTACATAGAAGCTCACCTGCGCCTAGTTTCCTCACAGAGGACTCGGAATTTGAGCTTTCAGTTTTCCTTTCCACTACTAAATACCAAGGTTACACTGCTAAAACCGTTCTTTTAAATGATAGATAAGAAAAAACCTACCATATGCGCAAATGTTACCATATACCTTGTGAGTTTATCCGCGATCAGGTCCTTATTTAACCATTATTTAAAACTTCAGAAAATGGTGCATGTTCAAGTACGATATGATTCCCCTTAAATTGATTAAGGGGATAGTTTCCTCCTCTGGAATTGCTTCCTGTATTTCTTCCTTAAGTTTGACTATGAATTTTCAGATTTAGAATTCAAAACTTCCTTTTTCACCTTTGAAATAAATACTTTAAACACTATTTAAATTTGAAAAGCTATTCTGAAAATATAAAGGCGCATTCACAAAAAAATATCTACGGAAAATAAAATACAGACCTTTTTCACAACAATGTAATAATCAAAAAACCATGCGAGTTTGAGTTAATAGAGCTTTTTGCGTATGAAGCTAACTTACGAAGTCAAATATATTTCAAACGATCAAGGAGGGAGAATACTTTGTCTAAAAAATTAAGCCTTCCCTCCGATGCTATAGTAATTGGCGCCTGGTGTGCCGCAACCCGCAATGCAGTCCTGCCTTGCTGTTGCCTATGCTTAAGGATAAAGCCGTTCCTACCAAAATGGTAGGATATTGCTGCTCGAACTTATTACTGAATGTGGGGTACTTTTTTCATAAGAGCGACCTTCTGCTTTTAATAATACCAGAAATGTGATAAAAGTTAAAATATCTTTCTTTCATTGGGATATCCTTTCCAGAATAGAAATAACATATATGTATCTAACTCTTTCAGTGTATTTCAACATATTTTTATTGACGATAACCAACATCAGGATTTGTTTGAAATAAGGCTATTAGATCAAATATCATGTATGTAAATGGATATATTGTCCTTAGTAAGCTGTAAGGAATATAAGTAGAAAAAATAAAATGGATATAAGACGAAGAGAAACATGCAAACACAGGGAAATCTCCCTACCCATTAGTTGTCTTTACTCCGATTACCAATTTTCAGGAAATTATCGAAGAAAAACTAGCGTATGTTCGTACAAACCCCGTGACATTCATTTATTATTATACTTCCTTTGCTACCACAAACATTTCCATTATAGTCCCCGGAAGAAAGTGAGAACCTCTCCTTGTTAGATGACATTAAACATCTAAGAAAGCATATTTTTCCTTCGTAGTAATTCTGGTCTAATTTCCGATTGTAGATACTATATTTCCCTGATTCCAGGTGATTTTTTTAACTGTCGCTATTTGTCTGATGTTCATATTAAATGTATCTAATTATCTAGATGCTCCTCGGTAGTGAGTGATTTATAGAAGTAAGCTTTTACACATTCAGTCAAACCTAGATAACCTAGAAGATTCTATGAGAACAATTGTCTGAACCTCCTTTTCACCCCCAAAAACCTCTGTGAGTATTTTTCGCATCCGTATACCCATTTCACGAGACCGCCACCCTTCGCATCTCTATAAGCAAGTGCCTGCTCATGCAGTGGAAATGCAACACATTGTGCGTGTTTATCTTTTGGACGGGTCACACAGGTTTTTGTTCGCCTGAGAATGGTCAGATTTTCACAAGGAAAGACAATTCAGTTGACGAGTGTCAATTGCTAAGGGAGGTTATGGGATAATTTTACCAGCAAATTTCTGATAAGGATTGTAAGCTATAAATCATTTAGACTTTTTCAAAACCACTAAACCGAAACTTGAATGAAACAGACGGATTTCTGAAATAAGAGTAACATTGTTACTTAAAATATTTTTTATAACCACGTAAATAGTTATTATTACTTGATTCTCCTTGCGTTTCTCATCTTGTTTGCCTGTTTCTTAATAATTTTCTAAGTTATAGGCGTAGTAGCTAGTACGGGATAAATCGAGACCTCCGTAATTGAGAGCAACTACTCCTTTACCTCTGTAAGGAAGATAATAGGTAAAGGTGAGAAATCTCTAAAAGCAAGAACAAATTTCCGGATCCCTTAATGTGTCTCTTATATAGGCAATTATAGGAGTGTATTTCATTAACGAAGATCTCGCTTGATCTGTGTTATAACTCTGCTTTTGTTTAATTGCACTACTTACTTTTTAAGTTTTCGTATGTATTATGAAAATACAGAGTTCCCTTTACTACATTAACATGTTATACTCTACCTTTTTATTTTCTGCACATCCCTAGTAAATTAGAGTGCTCAAAGTCCATCTTGGCTTATCAAACGGTTTTAAACTTAATCCTATAGCTTAATATTACATCATAATTTATTTCATATCTGCTAAAAGTCAATTTGCAATTGAAGGTTCAAGAAAATAATAAAAGTGAAGCTAGTTATGAACTTTTCAGTAACAATATTT
The DNA here is from genome assembly GCA_000376725.2 of Ladona fulva. NCBI lineage: Eukaryota > Metazoa > Arthropoda > Insecta > Odonata > Libellulidae > Ladona > Ladona fulva. Next base: position 481,135 of record KZ309469.1, read on the forward strand.
GCATGTACAGAAAGAAGATGCACAAAAAGTAAATTAAATTAAAATATTTGGATATTCGATTTTTTTTATAGGAATATTTTTCATATTATTTTCACCTCTGGTATTGTATTCATTCTTCTCATGTGGCCAGAGAATTGAGTCATCGTATTTGAGATAACAGTATACTGTTACACTATGAAGTTAACTGTACCACCATATACACCATGTACTTAATTAATCAAAATTATGAACGTTGGATTTATTGTCCCCGTGTGATTCTCATGTGTCCTGACAGTATGTAATCAGTATTGGGTCATCATCAATGTGTATTCTCTTGGTTACCTATATGATCTAAAGTTTCCTTGTGAATTTTAATTCCCTCATTGTATAGCAAGGTTCCTTGATTACCTTTCATCTACCCTTCAGTCTGTTGTCACACTTGCTCAATCACTTTCTTCCTCAGCCCCTCCCATCACAATAACATCACATCACCCACTAATCTCCCTCGTTTTGTCTTAACTTCGCGGGATTAGAAAGACGATTCAATAAGCCATAGTGTGAACAGGGTGTAATTCTACCAGAGATATCGTAATTTTCAATATGACGCATCCGAAAATTCCTATCCGAAATTGTGCTCGGTTGAATAGCACTCTGTCAAAATGTTATCGGTCAAATTTGCTGGGAAATCAGGAATGGAGAGGACAGAATAAACAATGAAGTTTTAAGATAATGCTTTTGAGCGATGAGATCCTGTCCGTATCACATAATACGTCGAACTGATAGAGGCATGACAAAAATGAGGGAGAATATTTAAATAAATAATAATCATAATAATAACCGGATATAACTCTTCATATAAACAAAAAAATTGACATATCCAATCCGGACACAGGAAACAGTCACAAAATATAAAGAAAAATATAGAAAGACATTCCAATGGCCGAAGAAATGAAAGAAGTTTTGTACCAAAAATCTATCAAATTGTCCGAATAATAGTTTGAGCCAGTGGTGTAATGCCTAAAAATGTACGTAAATGCCTCAAAATAATTGGAATAGGACTATACCAGTATATTGAGGAGAGAAATAAATGCAACGCACCATAATGTGTAATAAGCTGATATGCGGGTTATATTACATGATATAATATCTTGACAAAGCTCCATGAAAATCACAAGAAGGAAGGTGGGAATATTCGCAGAGAAGAAAAAGGGATTACGTCATCAAATCGGTGAAAAATTTTTATCGTACGCAAGTAAAGTCTAATTATTTTCCCATAACGCAGAAGACGCGATGGATTTTATGACTCATAAACAAACCTTTTACGTCTTGCTCACACGGACGAAAGCACTATCAAATCTCGATAAGGCGAAGGTTTGGTTCTATAAATACAACTTTATTCCTCGACAATGCGGAATAATTTCGGAATATATCTCTATAAAAAGACGGCTCTCGCCTAAGTAGAGCATTTATTTTATTTTGGTCGTTAATCAGTAAGTGAAAATTACTCGCAGTTGAAAGGCCCTTTGGGAATTCTTATCGTCGGAAGCATTTCATCGCGTAAACTTGTCGCGCGGTATCCGTGGCGAGATATTCATTTCGCTCGGGTTGTCGCCGAGTTGAAAAAGTTAAACACTTCAAACGGCGTGTGACACTTCAGCTGCGCCTAATTGACCGTCGAGGGGGGGGAAGAAAGTTCAAAGGTCGTCGAGGAGTGGAAACGGACGGGTTTTAGAGAAGAGGCAGGTTTCAGGGAACCGCACATCTCCTGCTGGGGAAATGCGAAAAATCAAAGAAATGGAAGTGGTAAACAAAGGAATTAGATGTGGCTTTCATCGATGATTCTTGAAGTCGATTTTCGGCTCACTTATTTATGTTCAAGTTAGTCGACTGGGGAAAATGTGTCACCTTACTTGAAACTTTGTTTTAGTTATGTATACTTACCAAAGTAGTTTGTTCTTTCGCATGTACTTTTTACATAAATCTTCCTTATATATTTAATTCATTGGTTTTATATATACGGCATTGGTGGTGTAGTGGTAAGCGTGCTAATCTTACAACCCTGAGGTCCTGGGTTCGAGTCCTTGTCAGGATTTATTTTTGGGATTTGTGTTCATTTTGGATTCACGGTAGGAATGCTCGTAACTGACTATAATACGAATAAAATATATTGAAGTATAAAGTGGAAATAAATAAATAAAAATTTCTGAAGACGGAGACATTCTGAAACTTAGGTAGCCCAATTACTTTTTCTTCGCTGTCATTTTATTAAACCTAATAGACTTCTTTCCCATTTTAAATGCTTTATTACGTTGTAGGATTGTTAAAAGTGCTTCGACAGCTTAGATAATTTTGCACGTAGGTCACCACCGGCTATTGAACCCGGTACTGTTGTCATTGAAGTCGAACGCGTTGCCCACTTGGCTGTCCGCGAGCCCCACTTCACTGCGCATACGTGGGAAAACAATATTCCTAAAATAGTCATGCAAAACTAGGAATATAGCAAAACTATAATGGTAAGGAAATTGGTTTTACGCTGTAAGACTAGCACCCCTGGCTATTAGAATTTCAAATGTAATCATACGGATCAAAAGTTATGAATTCTCATGTGAATGCTTAAAGTTAGAGATGCAAATTTGCATAATGAAGACGACTTTATAATACTACAGATCGGCAACGCCTGTTTGATTTAACGACCGATTATTTACTTAGTACATTTTGTTTACAAATGATCACTCGCCTGAAGTAGATTTAAAAAGCGAAAGACCAAATAAATCGGGGGAATTTCACCGCTGTGACCTGTTTGGATTTGAAACAACGAAGAAGTCATCTGTGACTCTGTGATGTTGCTCGTTAATGCAAATAAACAAACACATGACAAGAATATCCATGGTACCCTGATATTGTTGTATATTAATTAAGGATTAATAGATGTTAAACAAACATATAACAACAGTTTCTGTAGAACCGTGATATTTTTGTTCACTAATTGAGCATTTCTAGATGTTCGTTGATTTCGCACTAAATTATTCTAGAAAGATATATCTGCAAATATATTAAAGAGATGTTTCCCAGTGTGTTTATATCCTTTAATGAAACTCTTTTTTTTTCTTGCTTACTCTGGATCCAATTAAGATTTTTTTGTATTCGATGAAACGTTTTATAGAAAGACAGCAATAATGTTGCATAATCTAGAAAATAAATCAGTCTGAAAATATGGCACGAATGGGTTAATTTACTTATTTATAATTTTTGCAAAGATTTACCTGTAATTTTAAGTATGTTACTGAGTTATATTTTTCCTTCAAATAATAAGTCGCAGTGGTAATTATAAATATGTATACACACACACAAATACATGTTTATCCAAAGTAAAGGTAAACCTTCTCTTACATAAACTCTCAATTTTTATACACTTGATATCCCTTCATATTTTAATGCACCCACCTCCAATTATCCTCTCTATTATTTTAAGGTACTAAACTTTGATTTCACTACCCTTTTTTGCCTTTTTCTGCAAAAGTGAACTTGGACGTGTTTATCTCTTATTTCTCCGAGATAATTTGCAAGTAAAAGCTCTCTCTACCGCAAAGCCATGATTTCCATTCGACGATATTTTTATAAAGAATGATTTCTGTTTTGCATGCCCTTAATGTAACCATTGCCATTCCAAGACTGAGAGTTTATTTATGCAAAGTATGGGCAGCAAAAAATTGCACGGCGGGAAACTCACCTCATAAATTCCTTCGAATTTCCTCGGAGAATTTAAAGCGACGCTCAGAAGCAACAGACGGGAGGACTAGAGAGGTGAACTTTGGATTTATTGGGTGAAAGTATTCGGGGAGAGCGTTTGATGTCTTCGTTAAGGTCTCGGCCAGGAAAACCCTCTTTCATACATTCTGTTTGTTGATTCTCTTAAAGCGATTGAACGAGATATTACGAGTTTTACCTAATGGTGATGTAAAACACTGAAACTTCAACAAACGAAGGTAATTCGTTCCGGAATCGTATTTTTCAGCCGAAATTCTATTCTTACAAATTACCCCTAATAAGAATTTCTTACTCCTTAAGTACACAGAAATACCACCACTGTAGTATTACATTTCTAGGAAGTACTTTGAGTTAGCCGTAAATACTTTTGTTGCAACGTATATTATTACAAAGGAATTCTAATAGTGAAGATGGTACGGAAAAACATATCCGGGGATTTACTTGTCTAAGTAAAGATGCAGTCGAGTAGTAAACCAGCTTTATGATGATAATGATAATGACGACTGTATTAGGTGGTCATGAGACACCAATCTTACAATTAAAATTTTTCATGGACGCGAACAACCATACCCTAACCAGGATTCGAACCCGGGACCCCGGCGTTGCTAGGCTAACACTCCAACCACTATGCTGAGAATTACTGTTGACTGAGAATTATAATGTTATATTATAATGTTGAATTATAATTTATTTTATAATTAACCAGTGATCGCATCTATCTTTGATGTACGATCTCTAGTATTTTTTTTCAACGAACAATTATTATCTTTTCAGTACAAGCCCATTTAAATCACACGCTAGCAAAATGATTCATTTAAGTAATAAAAATAGCAGAGTATCAAGAACACTTAATTGAGAGGAGAATGCAAGGGAAAAGACAGAGGGGAAGGCAGAGGCAAAAGATGTTATATGACATAGAGGGTGGGGTGAGTTACCAGGTAACGAAGGAAAGGGCTTTGAATAGGGAATATTAGAGCACATGGACCTACCGAAAGGTAAAACACTTAGGTAAGTAACAAGAACACTTAAGTAATTAAGATTCAATTATAACCGTAAGATTTTTTGACAGTGCGAATTATGCTGAGATAAGACCATTTCTCATCTTCAAATGCTTCTTTTCTCCTTTCTTTCTGCTATGGACTATTTTTCTTTCTTCCTCTCAGTTTGCTCTCAGTCAATATTTCCAAACACAATCCCTCCCAGCTGAAGATTTCTTCCCAATCTTTCTTTCCATATTTTATATCTTTCCGTCAATATTTCTCCTTTTCGCCTCCTGCATCAATACTATAATTTGTTCATGGACCTTCCTTATGTAAGTCAATACTGAGCAAACACACTAAATAATCCTGTAGATTTCCAAGGAGTTTATTACTTTTGCGTCTGGATTTCGCAAAGGGCTAGACTATTTAGTTTCGAGTACGTAACAATTTTATTTCTAGGAAAACAGTCTACAATATTTTTAATACCATGGGATAACTGTCTTGGGCGAATGCCAGGCAGTTTTCAAATTATCATGTTATACTTCCCTCCAGCGTTTCTACCTGTCCAAATTACAATGCAGATCTTAATAAATAAATAATTCTGGGATAGCCAGCCTTGAGCGATGGAAAGAGCCGTATTTGGAATCATAAGGGTATGTTGCCAATGTGGCACCACCATAGCCAGTGAGTTATATTATCTATAATATTGTCTCAATGATGGGGTTAAGATGTTTTTGTTGATGAAATAAATTAATCGTTAACAATGTTATTTTTTAGAGTATATATTTATTAATTAATCAAGGATAAGAGAAGGTGGATTAACTTTGCATGAGATGGTGTGCGCCACCGAGCGACATCGCTGGGATTAGAACCCAAGCCTCCTAGGCTTTCTAGCCACTAAACAAACATACAAATATTATAAATATGTATATATTAGACTATATGTATTATTGTGTCTAAAGAATCCAATGCAGTAATTTTGTTTGCTTATAGTTCTCCTTTCAAAATCTATACTGAACACCTTCTCTGAATTCCATCTCAAAATTTTCTCTAAAGATCCTCTCTCAGAATCCTCATTTGTGAACCACTCTGAAGATTCCCTCTCAGAGTCTACTCTAAGAATTCCATCTCAGCGTAACCGCTCGGAATCTTCGCTGAAAATTATTTATTAGAACTTCCTCCAGGGATATAGTGTAATAATTCATTGTTAGCTTCTTCCTGTCTTTTCCTTGGCTTTCCAGATTTTTGTATTTCTTAGAATTCCCTCCCAGAAAAGATCGTCAGGATCTTCTCTTGGAATCCTCTATCAGAAACATCTCTCAGAGAACTGTCTCGGAATATTACTCTATTAGGAACCACTCTCAAAATCGTCTGTCATTATCTTTGGGATACTTTCTCAGAAAACTCACAGGATCTTCTCTCAAAATACTCTCTCAGAACGCTCTCAAAACACTCTCTCAAGAACCACTACCAGCATCCTATTGCAAAATCTTTGGGATACTTTATCAGAAAACTCTCAGGATATTCTCTCGGAATTCTCTCTCAGAAAACGCGCCAGGTTCTTCTCTCGCGATCCTCTCTCAGAAACGCCTCTCAGAAATATTTCCCAAACCAATGTATCAGTCATTCTCTGAATCCTTGATTGCAGTTCATCCTTACCTAATTCCTTTGCTATCCAGCTTCCATTTCCATACTTATTTTTTATTTTTATCATTTTTCTCTCATAATCTCCTCCTCTATTTCTCATATAATAACTCTTTCATCCCCACAGAATCAAAAATATCCCCTCGTACGGCCCTTTCCATAATATCGTCCATTTCCCTTTGTTTGCTCACTTCAATTATTTCCCCAACATGTCCGAGCTGATTGGAATGGGACCTCCCGTTTTTTGTTTTTCATCTTCGCGTGCATGTTTTATTGAATAACTCCCACCGCCGCTCTGCAGCTTTTTTCCGATTTCCCAATTTTCGTCTCTTTGAATGGTCCATCCCCTCGCATTTTTTCCCGAACTGGCAGGAATTCATTATTTCCATATCCTTTCTGTAAGCTACAGGACATCGCTGAGCCGCGCGTGCAGGTCGCTTGCTTACCTCAGAATTGGAAGTGAAATCTCTCAATCAAACTCCGCCCAGATAGATTCATCTTTCTCTTTTTTTCGCTATTCCGAAGTTCGCCATTCTGCGAAGATAAAGTGGTCCCCGGCGGACATTTGGATCGAGTCGGATTTTTCCTATTTTTGGAAGAGTTGTGTTGACGGACATTAGCACATAATCCACGTCCTTTTTCCCATCCAATTCATCTTTATTTGTCCCAGTCGTGTTTTTCATTTACTGCGGAATCCCCGCCCGAGCTTACATTTGACAACTGGCGCTTAGGACTATGCAGATTGATTTTTTCGGGAATTCCATTTCTGAAATATTCATAAGGAAGTATGTTTATAATTCAGAAGCGCCCTTTTGTCTCGTTTTACCTCGGAGTCCTACAATTTTGTCATTGGGGGGAAGTTTGGCTTACTTTGACGTTTTCATCAAATGTAGTTATTGTCCTGACCGGTTTCGAGTTGCACGTCTGTCATTAGACGGCATTTTTTTTAAATCGATAAAATTTTAAAAAACAGTCGCGTCAAATTCTCTACATTGGGAGCATTAATAATGAAATATTTTTTCGCTTTCACCTTCAAAGGTTAGTCCACATTTTCAAGAAATATCACTTCATGAGTTAGAGACAATATGAGTTTGAAATTATAACGGAATTAAATTCTGAGTAAAATACTTTTTACAGGATAACTTAAGAAAATATTTTGCGTTAATTCTTTTATACACTTATGAAAATTCTACGATCAGAAAATCGTTGCAGAGTGAATATAAATAAAATTGATTTCGAAACACTCTAGAGAATGATTAAAACAAAATATATATGTATTTGTAAATAATACTACCCAAAGTATCATAAATAATGTTTTTTCATCTATCAAAGTTCACTATCAATTTTCTGTGATTTATCCTCTGATCTTTGATATATGTTGCATTTTCTTTTTTCTTCATGATGACTGGACAATTTTCTTGAAATTCAAGCGATCGATCGTTTGATTTGTGCACTCGAACGACTTATCCGCTGTAAACGACCATTTTTAGCATATTTCATTCTTCTTCCACGTCTTTTTGATGTCAGAGAACCACTACTATTCGCTGCTGTTTTTCATTGATACCTTCCAAAGTTCTGAAAAATCTGAGAACAGGTAGTATTTCTCTGGAAACCTTGAAAATATGTTTCTGAAAACAATTCTTCAAAATACTTTGCTAAAAGTATTTCCTTCCACATTATAGAGAAACATATAGAGTTTAGAATCGTTAACAGGAGTAGCTTGATTCACGTACCGACCAACCTTGACCAACGAAGGTTAAAATAATTTCTAGATTTCTATGATAAGTTATTTCGAATTTTTCGTAACTCTTTCCTCTATTTCTAACTATGCTCCCATAACTTTGTCATATTTTTAATTGTTATAAGTAAAACAACTAAATAATTATGCAGATACTACTCTTCATCCATACGTTTACCTCCAAACTTTACTACTTTTATCTTTCAAAACACTCCTACGAATTCCGTTAAGTTTTTCAGGTGCTCGCAGAAACTTCCAAAGTTTAGCTGAAATCCCTTTACTTGGTTTTAATAAATCTTTAGCAATTGCCAAGTTTATTTTTAAAGGAAGGCGATTCTTTAAGATTTTCATTTCTATAATTTTCGTTGCAAATAATAAGAAATAGCAGCAATATCTTTTAAGAATCAACCTTATTCGATATCAAATTTGTAATTATTAGCAAAGTACGTGCAATAAAATAGGTATTTGCTCCGAAGCGAATCCCGATTGTTCTTTTTTATTCCTAAAGCCGCTAGAGTGATTGGGAAATTTAGTGGTAAAAATCTTGTAAATGAGATAATCTAAGATACATCTGCTTTTTCAAAGAGCAATAATAATATCGCTAGTTTTTATCTGAACGATATTGAGAGTAATGTCTCTTCTAACAAGAAGAAGAAAAGTAGAGCTTCCTTAAAAGAAGACTACTTTAGAAAATCCATGTGTGTACTTAAGAAAAATACCTCACAGTTCACTACTCAATGAATTTCAAATAAACCAACCGAGTCATAACAACGGAGTAAGTTGCCTTATAAGCCAATAAAAAGTGTTGATTTAAGATGTCTATATATAGTTGCATTATTACTTGAGTGTGATGTAATTTTAAAAATGATGAATAATTGTTTTAAATATCACCATAATGAAAATAAAATGCTTTACTAAATTTTCAAGTATAGATAATTTGTATTATTTTTTAAATATTTCAGATTTAAGATATTTTAGTCTATCTATTTACATTATTTAGCTGTGCAAGATATTAAGAGAAGTCTAGTGATAAAAACTCTTAAAATAATGCTTTGAAAAACCGTTTGCGCACCGTAACCGACGTTTGGATTTCATAAGAAATACCTCTAATATAACATGATATTTTCCCCTATAAAAAATATCGACTGTGGTATGATCTAGTCAGTCACTGAATTACCCACACGTTCAATTTAATTACTTCACCTAGTAATGAAATACGCTTACTTTTATAATCTCTCGGAGTCAAAGACGTGTAAAGATGGGAGGGAGCTCATTAAGTTATTTTTTTACTCAACGCGGGTCATTAATTGGATCCTCTTACATCCACTAATGGAACCCGTTCTGTTCACCTCAGTGTTCTAATCCGATTGACCTCAGAGTTAAGGAGAAGCTCATCCGAGAGGAGTAGAGGCAAAGGATTGATGAATATTAGAACGCGAGCTAAGGATTTGATGAGGCAGAGGTGCAAAGAAAATTAAGGGGACGACTTAACTGGAGGTGTACGGGAACTGTTCAGAAATTGAGGATACCCACCGCCGCCTTTAAAATATGCATGCGTCACTTGAAAAGCTGTTTTTGGCTGCAATAAGACTAATACACACATACCTACATTCATAACGACTAATTTGTCCCGTTTAATCCCGTTTCTAAGGACTTGAATTATATATTGGGCTACGACATTTACAGAAGAATAAAAGAAACACTAATGAAGCAGAAAATAATACTATTGAAAATAACTCAAAGATACCAAAATATGCGTAATGTAACAACCGCAAAGGGAAGAAGGTATATTACAGGTGAATAAAAAAATGCAAGGTGTTGTAAACTCCTGCGCCGAATTCAAAGTATATGAAGAAAACTAGTCTGTAAGCAAGTGATTGATGGCCTTAAATCGTTACAATGAACCGGAACTGAAACATTGGTAATGCAAGGGAGAAAATATCGGCATGTGTGGCGTGCAATTATTTGATTCCATAAACAAACAAATGCACAATTAGAATAGGGTTTCAAAATATAAAAATTTAGAGGGACTTAAAATAAATACACTTACAAGAATAAGGAAAATAAAAATTACATGTGTGAATTTATGAGTAAAAGAGCCGAAAACTTCCCTCTCTCTCTGAGCAGTTTTCCCAATCGCCCCCTTTCATTTCCTTGTGACATTCCGCTTGGATTCTTGCAAACAATGAAAGCATCGCCGTGGCAAAACCCTACTCAAGACGGTCCTCATTAAATCCTGAGCTTGCTTTCTGCCTTTTCCACTTCGTTTGCCTTTCCACCATTTCTCAAAACATTCACTTTATTTCCCCATCCCTAATTTCCTCGAGTAAGTTCGACATTATCCCACGCTCATGTACGTGGTTATTCTGCGGTGAAGGATTTGTATGGATCTCACCAAAGCTCATGGCGAATGCGCCATGTTTTGATGAGTTAATTACTTTTTTATGTACCGGCAGTTATGTGGGCTGCTATTACATGCCGTTAATCCAACTTTTTTCTTGCCTCAATTTCTCCACAGTTTTCTCATTCAAAAATCACACGCCTCTGCACTGCGCAAAGTAGTGCCATAAGCTTTTGCAGATTATATTATATTAAGGCAAAACAAATCTTATTTTAAATTACTTAGTAACGTGTGAGGTGTTACGTTGCTTAGCTGCAACAAAGCTGTTAATGTGTCCAGCAATTTTTGACAGTCTTTAACTTTAACGCCATAATGTTTCTAATTTTTGTTACAAAATGATTTTTTCGTAGGAAACGTTTTAAAAAGTTTTTTCGGTATCCAAGGATTTCGATATAATATTTTTAAGTATCGGCCAGTATAGAGACAAAATTGCTGAATATTATGATGCTGAGATATCCGTATTAATCACATAATCTTTCCAGGCGTTGGTACCCTAATGATGAATCACATAAGCTGTAATATTTTTTAGACCCCTAACTGATAAACGAAAGCTCGCAATGAGAATATTAAAAAATCGAAAAAGCCTTTAGGTAATCTCGTATATTGAGAATCTACAACAGCTTTTCTCAGACGCATCTCAGCATGAGATTCGAGTTTTTAAGAGAAAGATGACTAAAACTCAAAGGTGCTCATTTCATTTAGAGAAGACGCGGTTTTGAAGGACGTTATAAGTATTGCTCGTCCACTCTGTTGTATAGGCCGATCGATGATATCAAGGAAAGAGAGAAGATGTTATTCGTTTCAATAATTCAATTTTTTTGAATGCGACACGCAGTAGTTAGGAAAATAGGTCGAAGGGCGTACGTCCTCTTGCCACAAGCCGAAGAGGGCTTATATAGTACGGAAGTAGACAATACTGTATTCTCTCGACGAATTACGGAATCACATTGGATCCGGTTTGTTCATAAGTAGGCGATATTTTATACGCGTAGTTTTCCCATGCGAATTTGGAAGGAAAACATCAAGTCGTACGGCGGCGATCCATACCTTTCATCATCGTTGAACATACTCTCTTCATACTTATATTTATCACATTTTCGACTCGAAAACAGTATTAGAGGTTCAAAAACACTCCTTCAGTCGTAAGTCGGCAATAGGATTACTAAGTTGATTCCTAGAAATAGTTAATCCGGAACTTTCCGTCTCCAAACGAGAGTTCTATCTGTAGAAGTGATGCTTATGGAGTGTCTTTTAAACTGTAATTCATAAGTATCCGTTTTCCATTTTTCTTTCCTCTCGAAAACAATATTCGATTTAGCTATTAAATATTTCTGTAAAATTCTCTTTCTCGTGATACATATCTTTCCTGATTTCGTATAAAAATTATGTCAAATTAAATTTTACGGAATAAAATACATCTCCGAACGAAACGTTATCTTTGCCTGTATTTCTAACGGGAGCTACTTTCAACAGAAGAATTAATTAATATTAGTTTTATTGTTGTTAAAGGTGCTTCGATTGGTCTAAGGTAATTTCATTGGGCACCCACCAGGAATCGAAACCGGGACCGGTTCAACCAAAGGCGAACGCGCAGCCCAATTGGCTATCCGGGATCCTTAGAATGAACTAATGTATTGATTTACGACCATATACTCAACTGTGATGATTATTATCATATATTAAAACGACTATGATATTTTAATAGACTGGCATGAATCGTAAGTACTTAATTAACCGCCACATAAATATACCTGTCATACTCCGTATTCAATCATCACTGATTGACAAACTTCTATTTTAATTCCTATTGTTAACTCCAGCGGAATCTAGAATACTATTAAACTCTTGCTGAAAATTCGTAAGCTATAAAAAACAATAAAAAATACCTAGGGAAACAAAGTGGAAGAACCCGTCAAAAACTAACTCATTCGCAGAAAATTAGCGAAAATTCTGATCACAAGCTCCACAAAGTTTCCTTAGAATTTTTCGTGGGATTAACAATTCGAAAGTTTGTTTTGGCAACGGCAAAGATTCGAGCGTGTTTCTCTCGGCGGCGGTGGGAGGCCCTTTGCAACGCTTAAATGTATTCCGGAAACTTCTCTGAATAAACAAACGTTCGTAACCCTCCCGGATCCCCGTCGAGAGCGTGACTAACAAGTCGTCCTTTGTGATGCGCGTCGCAGCCATATTAACGTCGCCTTCGACTTGCGCTCGGCGCGGAATTTCCGACCGATTGGTCGACAACTGCGACAACTAGAAAAGCTTTCGGAAAGTGGTAGCAGACAACGAGAAATCCCACAAGCTCACCTGCGCTAGAATGACGACTGTGTTTCTTGCCAATGTTCCGGTGGAAGTCACGGAGGGAATGAGCAAAATCTCCAATCTCGAGGGAGGAAATCCTTAAATCGCGTAACAAATTTTCTTCCAAATTATAACATATTTAGAGAGGTGATTTCATTGAACGCATGAATTTAAACGAATAATTATTCATCCGCGGAGGTTTTTACTTTTTCTCTTGGAAGTTAGCCGTTCTTCATTACTCCTGAACTAAAGTTCACGGTTCTCAGCGGTCAATCCGAAATTAAAATCTTATCATTCAAACAGGACAAACTAAATGATTTGGAGAGTGTATCTGATTTGGCATTAAGTTAATGAGAAATAGTTGGTAATTAAGCTTAAATGTTTTAGTATCATGTACTAAAAGTCAACTGTAGATGGTCAGTGCACTATATTTATTTCACGATATATTTACTGGTTGAACAATAACGCAGATTCAAGAGTTTCCTCTCGTTCGTCATTAAAATTCTACTCAAAAAATATTTTTCCTGAATCTCTTATCAAAATGCTCTTTGAAGATCGCCTTTAAAAACCTTCTCCCGGAATAATCTTTTGTAATTTATTTGCTCCTGATTCTTTCTCGTTACCTTCAGGCGACGTCATCTTCAGGTGACTATTTGTCGAAACCAGTTCTCTTTGATTATATGTAGTAGTATTATTAAAAGTTTTTCGATATATAAGATCATTACACACGTAGGCCTCCTTAGGAAACCGAACCCGGGGCGCTTTCATTGAAGTCGATTGCTTACACTAATGAAGAAAAAGGACCATTACGACAAAGGAAAACGGGCAAGGGTGACTTTGCGCAAGATTGTGCGCACCCTGGAAAAATCCCAAAGAAGAATGGACTTGTAAAAAGTCTGACGGGACCGGGAAACGAACCCAAGTCTCCCAATTGCCGGTCCCGTAAGACTTTCTTCAAGCCCATTCTTCCTCGGGACCATTACGAGTTTCCATTTCCATTATAAATTTCTAAAACTTCCTGCCTTATTCTTTGAAGTTAAAAGAAGTTTGAAAAAATTTCCGTTAAAATAAATTATAATGCAGCTTATTTTTTCCGGAAATTATCTAGCTTTAAAAAATTTTCTTCTAATTTGTAATGCATGAAATTAAAAAAACAGAAACATTTTCGCAAGGAAACTGTACCGTAGTAAACGTTGAAGCGGAATATTTTTGTTGCAAATTCATGCTTCAAAACTTTAAAGCGAACTGATGCAGATTATTTTTATTCTTAACGAAAATATTTATGCAGTGTTTCCTCTCAGAGGTATCTTCCGCAACCAACATTACATTTTTTAGCAATAATTTTGTCAAGCTAACTCTCACGAGGTGTATTTTCGCTCAAATAACTCTCATCCAATTACTCTTCCATAATTTTTTGTCATTGTAAGAAATAAAATTTACCTTGGTATACTATCCTTGGAAATTCGGATAATTAGGAGCCTTTCTATGCTAGCTTTTCAAATTGTTTCTTGGACGTGATTTTATATTTGAATTCTGCGAAAAGGAGACATTTTCCTACATGTTTATGTTAGTTTGACGCTCATAAAACATTGACGTTCTACTCCTATGGTCCGTTAAAGCTACAAGAACGTTCATGCGCTAGTTAGAAAACTATCTCATCTAAAGTATGCATGCTGCATATAGTACCTCAAGACAAAGCGTTGCATTCGTGAATCAGAATTTTTTCCAGCGTAATCAGTACGTTTTGTTTAGAATTTCTACTAATGGTTCAGCGTTACCAAGATGATGGATGAAAATCTTCAGAAAAAAGAGATAAAATTATAGGTTAAACGTGCTCACTAACATTTATAATAACTTATTAAATGTAATACGTTCTCGGATGATAGTAGATTCTTATGCCGACCCTAGTAGGGATCTAGCGTGTTTGACAAGCAACGCTGAGGTCGAGTTTACGATGGTTAGGGAATGGGTTGGTCATGTTCATTGATAAAGTATTAATTAAGGGAGTGGTCCTATAAGACGAAGTCCCAGTAAAAACGTGACAACAATTTTAATTATATTATGCGACCACCCTGTCAGATAGAGGAATCAGGTATAGCAAGAAAACAAAGGGAATAAGATTCTAGAATTAGTCGCTTCAAAAAGTTTTCTTCCAGCGTACAATTGAACAATTAGAAAGTAGGGGAATAGACTTATGGTGCATGCACTAGGACATCAAACTCAATTATTTTCATTCGGATTTCCGCTCCATTCAACGACAGAAGCAAATATCGGTTCAGCTCCGATTTCGCTCCTACCACCAACTTACCACTCTTATCACCGACTTTCCACTCTTACCACCAACTTACCACTCTTACCACCAACGTTACTACTATTTTATTATTATATCCTTCCGAAATTTTGCTGTATTATTTCTAACTTTCTCATTTATTTAACTTAACACCAAAATTAGGAATAGAACTCAGTAATGGGAATTTCTAAGTCGTAGTTACACATATAGAGTAAACCTTCCTTTGACTAAACTTAAGTACATATAATGACATTGCAAGAAACTGAAAATCGGAACGAAATAATTTATTATTAATTATTTGCAGAATAAGGCAAAAAAGGGTAGGGAAATCAAAGTTTAGTACCTTAAAATAATAGAGAGGATAATTGGAGGTGGGTGCATTAAAATATGAAGGGATATCAAGTGTATAAAAATTGAGAGTTTATGTAAGAGAAGGTTTACCTTTACCTTGGATAAACATGTATTTGTGTGTGTGTATACATATTTATAATTGCCACTGCGACTTATTATTCGTTCGCTGTTAATTATTTTGGTTCGGATTTGGGTATTTCAGTTTTTTCGGTTTAGTTTTCACTTAAGCTTCACTTTAAAAATTATGGTTTGTTTTGGAGCTTCTGTTTTCGCTTCAGTTCCGGTTCGACACCTTGGCATGCACCCCCTGCCATTTTCCGAAAAGCAGTTGGCAGAGCACATGTGTAGAGATAGATGTACACGTCCGACCATGGAAATCCGATGAATTCTATTCCTTCCAAGCTTGCGCATGTTATTGAAAGAATACTAAAAAAACATCAGTTTCCCCAAAATTAGGTCAAACACGGGCCCTAACCGTGGACTATCGAACCCTCTATCGCAAAAAATAAGAAATAAATAAAACATGGACTAGAGCGTTAAGATATATCCCCGTAAGGGCTTACGGGAATTTATTTGAGCGCGCGGACGTCCGGAGCAGGTCAGGCGTTGTGTGTGACGCGGGCGAATTTGTGAGTGAGCCCCGGGATGGGGCGGTTGAAGATGGGAATATTCACGCCTCTTATCGACTCTCTTTTAACCACTCTCATTTCTCATCTCCTTTCTCACCTCTACACGTCCTGTGCCATTTTACCCCGTATACCTCCCCGAATAAATATTTCCCGTGATTCTTTGTGTTAAAAGTCCATTGTTGCAAAAGCAAAAGCTCGAAACGGATTCATAGCCACTTCTATTTATCAACGATATTAGTGTATTAATGATACATATGCATGCACTCCAATTTTATTTTACGTCTTTTTAATGTTTGCCTGTTTCTTCTTTCAATCCATTTGGGCATTTTTAGCGTTCGTTTTATGAAAATATATCAGTAAATATTTTAAAAAGGTGGCTTCCGGATAGCTACGGGAGTAAATCGTTTGAGTTCGGTGAAATCAGTTCCGGGTTCGATTCCCGGTGGAGACCCATCTGCGAAATGNTGATTGAACGCTATAAAAAGTTAAATTCGCAGGGCCATTGTGATACAATTAGACACAGCAGTGTGGCTCAAAGAAGAAGCGAGGTAAATTACCTCACTCCTCATCCTGCCCAATAAAAGCAAGTCCCTCTACAGGGCATTTGACAGTTAACAGCAGAAAACTCACTGAGCTGAAATGTATACCCTATGTGTACTAAGCTTTAAAGGAGATGAGCTTCTTCAACTTCCTTCCCTCTGCGCTCGAATGAAATAGGTATTTCATATAGAGTTTTTAACCAGAACATAAACAATATATAAAGTATATTAATGATACTTGATGTACACATGTGCCCTCCGTAAGGTTCTCCAGACATAGGGAGCTCTTTTTTTCTAGCATTTGATACAAAATGACATTTCACAACACTAAAAAGCATACTGCCTTGATTTAATATTCTCTTAACACGACTAAGATTATCAAAGTCACTCCAACGCAGATCGTTATCAAATACAGGCAGTGCTTTTGGTACGAACATTTTCTGTTTAAGCGCACAAACTGACTGATATCACTCTCATTTCATAAAGAATGATTTTTGGCGAAGTTTTCGTTTTTATCCTTTCCATAATTTCAAGCAATTTTTGGCTAAATGGTCTTGTGAGTCAGTTTCAAAGAAGGAAAAGATGACTAAAATTGCGGTGATGTAAAGCATCACAGTCAGTAGACCCAGAGAGAGATAACCTCTCGCTTCTATAATTTTATCCTCATCTCGTATAATACGAGTCGTTAGCAGTGTTGCGGAAAAGCTGCAGAGAGAGGATTCGTGGAAGATAGGTTTCCAGTTGAGGGGAGAATGAGGCCTTCAACACTCCCAGCACTACTTTAGCTTACTTAACGTCTCAATGGTTGGATGAATAAGCTGAAGTTTTTCTGAGAATGAAATTGGTTCCTTAAAGAAGTCAAACAGGAGCAATCAATATGGGCTGACTGCACTAAAAGGAATATCTTTTTTAATTAAGAAGAAATCTGTCACAGTTTTTGATAAAGCGACAGATTTCGGCCTCTTCGTCCATCTTTCAGAAACACCTTAGGATGTTTTTATTAAAAATCATTGTTACGTCAAATAGTATTTTATACTTACCTGGCCATAATTTTTTTACAAATAAGCATCTCCATAAACTAAAGCTATACTTTTTCTTAATCCAATTCACAATTTTTGGTGAAGTTTTTGTCGTTATTTTTTAATAATTTTTGCAATTTTCGAAATATCATTAGCCAGAAGGGTGACAAGATCATCAACTTCTCTATCATTACCTACAAAAAGCTTTGGATTGGGGATCAGGTGAATAGACAGTATGTAGTCGAATCAGTGGATTATCTCAAAATTACTCGAACGAATCACAAACTGGAGCATACACATTCAAAAATCTGCGGTAAAGCAACTAAAAAGCTTGTGGTTTTATGAAACTTATTGTAGGATATGCAGTGAAAATGTAAGAGAGAAATGTTATTATACGTTGGTCAGGCCCCATCTGGTATATGCGGCGAGTGTATGGGACCCAGCGGGTGAAACGTATGCTCGCGAACACGAGAAAGTGCAGCGGAAGGCGATACGTTTTTTTGCGATAGAAAAGCAAGCGTTTCGCAAATGCTCTCATACGCAGGTTGGAAGTCCTTGAAAGAAATGAGATTAGAAGCTTGGCTGCAATTGCTTCATAAATTCAGAGAAAGTATATTTATAGAAAACGTGTTCGGTATTACGAGACTCTTTGTTTCTTCGGCTAATCCGACAATGAGCGTAAAATAAGATAAATAGATGCGAGAACAAGTAGGTTTGGGGACTCATTCTTTCCGCAAACGATACGCGACAATGATAAGCTAAATAAGTAACTCGAACGCTTTACACCCCCTGCCACATGCGGAAAGGCGGCTTTCAGTGTATTTATATAGATGTAGACATTTATGCAGAGATTAGGAGTGTGTCATTTTGCTCTTTCGTTGCCAGTTGTACCAGAAATCAATGAGTGTTAGCGAATAAAGCTTTCTTACAACATCTAATAAGAAGAGATCTTCATTAGTGTCATACTCCATGAATGCCAGCATAACTCGTACTTCAGATGCTTCCTCGTTATCGTAGCCATGAACAGGACTGACTGAGATAAAATATGGATTTATATTTCTCTATACTGTACCGAAAAACAAATTAAAAGTATTACGATGCGGTAGCTGTAAAAATATTTCTCAACTATTGAAATGTTAGACATTAAATAGTATCCATTATAATCTCTCCGGTTTCCAGTTCTGATCTCTCAAAATCCCTCGAAATTGAACGATTCCCAGGGAAATGTGTGTGTACATTGCGAAAAGCATCGGGATGTTTTAAATAAAAAATTAACGAAATAATGAAGGGAAAATATCCTCACAAAGACTTAAAGAACGAAAACGGAAATAGAGGCTCTCGAAAGTGAAGACGAGGCAAAAAAAATATGCTCGAGCTGTAGAGTGAAGAGCTTGGACGGGAGCCCGGGCCCTTGAAAAGCCGAATAAAGCCGGATTTGGACTTTTTTCCCACGAAAATGCCGGATTTTCTGCTCCCAGGAAATAACTCAGACTTCTCGATAGGAAATATCCGATTACTTAAACGTATCGTCAAAGTTTATTTACAGTAGTAGAGAGTGCAATCATTTACCAGCGTTCTGTTAAGAGATGTCAAAGCATACATAATGCGTAACATCTGGCAGTTTTGAATTTGATTTTGGAATTTATTATTCTTTGTTTCTATTTAGTAAATTTCGTAATTTTAGCGCCACTGCGAATGAAATATCTGAAGAACAAAGTTTTTT
Source organism: Ladona fulva (assembly GCA_000376725.2). NCBI lineage: Eukaryota > Metazoa > Arthropoda > Insecta > Odonata > Libellulidae > Ladona > Ladona fulva. The sequence goes on from KZ309469.1 coordinate 500,497, forward strand.
TAAGTTTCAATCAGCTCTAACTCCTAATGGAAAACCAAAATAAGGTCAGATTTAAATTCGTTAGCTTTTTCTTGTAAAGCTTTAATAAAACTTATAGACAAATCAACTTATGAAAATAGAAACCTTTTTGATGTTACGATTGAAATTGTAAACTAATAATTTAGAAAAAAAAGCATCAATAAATATTCAATATTTTATTCACTCACTTGAGAAATGCTAAGTTATTCTTTTAATTACAAAATTTGCTGTTATTATTTACCATATATATGTAGTACTATGTATGTATTTTGTACAAAATGGTGAAGAATGTACTTCTTATTTAAATCTGTCTCAGATTTTTCATTGCTGTGATAATTTGAAAGCGACTGCAATATGAACTATGCTGAATAATGGCATTCATTAGTATCTCCACTGATTGAACGCTATAAAAAGTTAAATTCGCAGGGCCATTGTGATACAATTAGACACAGCAGTGTGGCTCAAAGAAGAAGCGAGGTAAATTACCTCACTCCTCATCCTGCCCAATAAAAGCAAGTCCCTCTACAGGGCATTTGACAGTTAACAGCAGAAAACTCACTGAGCTGAAATGTATACCCTATGTGTACTAAGCTTTAAAGGAGATGAGCTTCTTCAACTTCCTTCCCTCTGCGCTCGAATGAAATAGGTATTTCATAGTAAGATGAGGGATGAGGTAGTATTCCTGCGCTTTCTTCACAGAACCAGACTACACACCCTTTGTGAACATATACTTTAAAGGAGATGAACCCCTTCAACTTATATTCCTCTCTGTTCAAGTTTTATACATTTTCCTTGAAGTGAAAAGAATAATACAGGTGAGAAACCAACCACTTCCTTCTCCCATTGGAAACAGAATCTCTTTCTCCATTCAGAGTAAGTTTTCCCACTTTCCCATCACTGTTGTCGCAGAGATAGCCGCAGAAACGTTTCAGCGCGTGAAAAAGGATTCACGTGGCAACCAAAGGATCAAAGGAATGAATCTCATCTTCCTCGAAATGACACTAAAAGGGAAGACAACGAAGCCTTGGTCATTCTCACTGATAACTTCTGGAAGTGTTTTAATGCCACAAAATGTTCGTCTCCGATTGATTGTTCAATTCGAATAGCAAAAGCAACGGCTAAGAAAAACCTATTTTATGAACTCAATTGCGAATGTTTTTTTTTTTATTCGTTCCTTGAGCCTTTGCATTTACTATTTGCGATGAATTCACAATTGCCAGCGATTAGATGTCAATTAAAAAAATTTGGCCTAAGCATTACCAACGAAACTGTTTGTGCTATTTACATTACTTCGGCATGGCAATGGTGACGTGGACAAATTTATATTCGTAAAATTTTAATATATAGTGGATCCGCCAATTTAAGCACATACATATTCTTGATTGGAAGAATTGAGACTTAAAAGCAGGCTTACAATTAAAGGGAATTGGTTATTGCACTGAAATACAATGAATAAGGAAGAACATAGAATGAGTTTATCAGATAATGAAAACTTGTACCGAAAGAAAATGTACCAACATCAGAGAAAAGGAGAGTGTAACATTTGATAGTAAAGTAAAACGCAAGGTTACATAGAATATAGCATAGAAAAGGTACACCTTAAAAACAAGTGAAATGATTTAATCTTACAAGATTATAACAAAATTGATCTAAACAGGTTGCACGATTGCGTGAAAAAAAAAACAAAATATCATAGAAAAAAGTAATATAATGACGTAATATATAATGTCAGCCAATCGCAGAAGAAAGGATGTAGCAGTGAAGATACCTGTAATGAGATAGTTCCGTAGGATTAAATGTCTCGTTATGAGAAATGAGAAAGGATTAGCAGATGGTTGAAAGGTCTTTCTTAATGAACAGGGGAGATTAAAAAGGAAAATCTTTAATCAAGCGAATCTTGGAAATAGGATGGTGTAGCCATGAAACCAAAGGAGGAGATCAATTAGGATCACGGAAGTCAGAAATTACATGTAAGATCATAGAGAGGGTTAAATCGTATTTAGCTTGATAGGCTTCCTGGGAATTCAAGAGAAAGGATATTAAACTGCTGAGAGATGTGTGGGAAGGAGCTTAGGATTTTACGCTAGAGAGAAAAATGCTTTTACAATGTAAAGAAATTAGTAGTAAAGAAATTATTATTAATAGAAATAGGCCAGATTGGGGATCAATATTGGGGGACAAATAAGTAAAAGAGAGTGCAAGAGGGTCAACAAGGACTGTGGGAAGATGAAGAATGCACAAGAGTGACTGGAAAAACAACTAATAAGAATTAACAATTTCGACCTTCACATTATAGTACCGGGTTCCTGAATAGTCAAGTGGGCAACACGTTCGACTTCGGTGAAAGCTGTCCCGGGTTCGATTCCCGGTGGGAGCCCAAGTGCGAAATGAACTAAGCTGTCGAAGCACTTTTAAAAATTTTACTACTTTGTAGATACCTTGTATCTCAATATTCAAACTTCGTAAATTTTGCTTAATTTCACAGATGTGTAAAGAGACGCATTGCCTCTTTCGACTTTTTAACGTCGGCCTGTTTTTAAATAATATGTGAATAAGTCTAAAACGGTGGTGCGTTCTTTAAAAAACATTTGGAGTTAAGTTTTGAATTTCAAGTCTAAATAAAAATAAAACTGTAAATGGGAAAATGTCTTTTTTTACGATTTAAATAATTAAAAACTTTTCTTCCATTTTCCATTACAAATTTACATTAAACAAGTCCCTTCTGTGTAGGAAATTTTAATTTTTCGCCTTTACGTTTATGTGTACATTATTATGATAGCATGGGGAAAACAGGTTTAAATACCTTGCATCGTAGGTTGAATGAAAGATTTTCCCTTTAGGGTTTTAATAGGAAACGTGTTTAGGAGAAAAATAAGTCATAAATAAAATGACTTTTTAAATGTTCTTGTACCTTTCTTGATGATACTTGTGATCAAAACCGGACTTGAGTCGCTTATTTCGTAGTTGTCGTATTAATAAAATTTTTGTACCACTCCAAATGTACTTCTATCTTTAATGGTGTTTTTGAACATATTTTATTCTCACCAAATCAATTATTAATCTATCAAATCGAAGAATTTTTCCATCTGTTCCAGCTGTAATTATTTTTCATTTTCCTCTGAGCTATATCGGGTAAATGAGCAAAATGATTTGTCCATTAGTTCCGCAGGAAAAGTAACGAATACATTGCTCACTCACGTATTCATTGGATTTCCATTTTTAATTACAGGTGAGTTGGACCATTGTTACGTGTATCGCCATGTCGAAGGGTCTGTTGGCTGTAGCTGTGAGTACCACCACAATTCGTTTCTCTACGAGGTGGAACAAAACTCTGCATCTATTTCTACGGTATGGTAAAATTGAATGGAAGACAGGCACGTGATTTTGCATGGTTTACTTGAAAGAATATTTTTGAGTTAAGACTTGCTGATGCTTAGGAAAATGATTTCCCTGGAATCGATTCTGGTGTTTCAAATCTTAATGTTAGTTTAGTAACTGAATGTGGTAACATGATATAAGACTGTTACCCGTTTTTCTTGTTGAGGAAACTTTTACTGTTTTTAAATAATCATGCAGCTATTGATTGTAATAGAAGATATGAATAACTCAAGTGAGTTCTTAAAAAAACTTATTATATATGTATTTTTATTTGGGCTGTATACGAGAGAGATGACAGAAGGGAATCTGTAAGTTTATGCGTAAGTTAGAGCAATGTAAAAGTGAATGGGGAATCTTAAGGTATGATTGTGAATAGTATCTTACAGCGGTAGTTAAAGTATAATTCATCTCGAAAAGAGAGAAAATAAACTTGATACCATCACATATTTTTCGACAGTAATCGCCAAGTCAGATACTCTCGTTCACCACTTTACCTCGCAAAACCTTCTTATTAAAGCGAAGGAAATCACATGAATGAGGAAAGACTAAGACTTTCGACTTATCTAGATTTTTGTCTTTTCTAACGAAAGCCAATGGTGGAGATTTCATCCACACCTATCGGTAGATCAATGCGAAACTGCAGACGGAATGGAGAGCGAGATTGAACCGCGGTGGCGGAGCGTCTTACCACTCCAACCTCAATGTTCCGGGTTCGAGCCCCGGCTAGTCGGATTTCCCTGTTAGGGAGTGGTTCTACATCTACATAAATGCCCTGAAAGCCGCCTTTCGGTGTGCGGCAGGGAGTGTAAAAAGTACTCGAGTTACACCTTTAGTTTAACGTTGTTACGTATCGTTCGTGGAAAGAATTAGTCTTTAAAACGACTTGTCCTCGCATGTATTTCTCTTATTTTACGCTCATTTCCTTATCGTCCGAAGTAAGTGGGGGTCGCACAATACCGATTACGCCTTCCGCAGATGCACTTTCTCTGAATTTATCAAGCAGTCGCAGCCGATCTTGTGTTCGTAAGTAGTTATTAGAATCGATGTAATTGAAGTCTTCATGTTTCCATTATAGAAATAATAATAGACTTAAAAATTTGAAGGTCAACGTCCCTGAATTGGTGTTTATTAAAACACAAAGGATAAATGTGAAGGACGACTTGTAACCATGCTACTTATCCCATTGCAACATGTTACTTTCGTTCTTCTTTCTGTTTACAGCCAAATTTTCTCAACCCCCTCGTCGAGTGAATATGTTAAAGCTTGCTTTCTCCTTCTCAAGCAAAAGACGCTGAATGTCTCCTAATGGGTATTCCGCTTAAAGCTTCTCTCCATCGTAACTCGTTCTCTTGGTATATGTTACTCGACAATGGAACTTAATGTTAAGGAAACTCTTTTCAAATTGCGTAAAATTTAAGAAAGTTTAAAAATATTTTATCAATATTCTCACAATTCCTTATCGAAGTCATAGCTGATGGCATGAGGAAGAAGATTCTTTTTTTCCAGTTTATCTCCTCTATGCCTAAGTAAGTACCCTGCAAGCCGCCTTTCGAAGTGTGGCAGGGGGCATCTCCTAAAGTGAATGAGGCGATTTTGGCTTCTTTCTTTTATCGAAGTTTCAAATTGCGGTGATTTCCAGAGCATATTTTCAATTCAGAATGCAAATGCAACCAAAGAAAGAGTATTTGTATTAATTCCTTGAAGTTATACATTGAGAGTTCATGTGATGATAACTATGGCACTACAAGTGGTCCAGAGAGTGATGACTTTTATGCGCTCTAGTAAAAGTTACAATTTAAAACATCAATCTATTTCAAGTCTGCAAATCCATCTTAATGTCAAAAATATAAAATTAAACACATGCCTATGCTCATCTTTACAGGCAGAGAGTATTTTCATTGGCCGGCTTTATCGATTTTTCAATTTTTCTGTGAGTTGATCTCTGTCTAACACACTTTTCGAAAAACCTGTGTTACTCATGAGAAACAATTCGTACAAAGAGAGCGACTCTAGAGAAGTTCTTAATATTAAAAATGTAAAAATAATATATTTTATGTTCCCTTCTACTTTTCTCTTGTAGTGTTTACTATTGTACTTGAATGAACAAGCAGACATTTAAAGTTTAAAAATATCTCTGATTCCTTTAAAACTTGCTTCAAAAAGTTTGTCAAATACTTCGTATTTTGCAATTCGAATACATTGTATTTGTAGGCACTTTTTTATTTTTCTGTATACCCATACCCAGCCTAGAGTATATATATCGTCTTTTTCTCTTCGCGTTCCGCCTTCCAATTCTTCCTGATCGATGTTCTCCGTTTGCAGCCTCATCAATCGTATCTGATTTTTGTCCTTTTTGCCCTCGAATTCCGTTGTTCTCCGTTCCGCAAAAAAAACTTTATCGGTCTTTCCGTTTCGCAACCCTTTCGTCATTGTAATCTTCCCTTTCCGTATCATCTCCCTTTATTCAAACACCTTTCTTCATACCCATGAGTCGCATTTACTTCATCTGACTCGACAGAATATTCTTAATTGTTCAAATAGAGTCCCCACCTCTCCGTTTTTCCGCTAAGAGAATTCGGTTTCCATGGTTCATCTCCAGTCTCCCGTTTTCTTAAGCAAACCTCCGTTCTCTACGGTATCTTTCAACAACAGATATCTTTCTTTAATTGGATGTATGTACTTCGTAAAAACGATATCGTATGATAGATTAAATGGACCGAGAGCAATGTTCCCAATGAAAAACTCTCCTTTTATTTCCAATCTTTGAAAGGTGGCAACCCTGAGCCAAAATCGCACGGAAGTATTCGAGAAGATAATTTGACGCCTATTATCCATGAATTAAAAAACTTCCAATTATGATATAATTTTAATGAGCACAAAGTATTCGTTCTGTGCATTACTTCACTTAATAGAAACGTCTTCATTGCGTGCGAGATTTGTAGTATCAAGTTCCTTCTTACATTCAACCCAATTAAATTTATATAAAAATTTAAAAGGATTGGAGATGTAGAAAATCTACTGTTGGTAACAACTAAATTTTAAACTAAAGAAAAATATTTCTATATCACAAAAAAGGGGGAAAAGAACATTGACAAAAACTCAAAAAAAATACATTTGTTACTTTCCATCAGATCTTGATGGTCTACTCTTCTCTCCTGGACTTCCAACATAAGACATAGTCTTATTGTGACGTAGTCTTTTATTCCATTTCAATCTCATTTACAACGTTGCACTTCCCGATTGATTTAATTATTTATGAGTGGCTATACGATTGCTCCCCCTTCCGAATTGGGTGTGGCTCTCCTGTCTTTCATGGATATCTGTTCGATTTTCAGCGAAACATTTACGATCGTGATTTTGAAATGAGAAACAGGGCGGTTCCTCTTTGACCTGAATCTTGTAAAATATCGTCGGCCCAATCTTAGTAGGATTAGTTCTAAGACAACGTGAGCCATTCATTCAATCAGGCGAAACAATATTTCAATGTTATCGGTCTTAATTGCGGTATATCATTCTATATTTTTTATAGAATTTATAATATTTTTATCTGGTTGTATTTAATGGGTTTTTCAAATCATCCTGTCTCTTTCTTGGACTTGTTTGAATTTTTAAAATGGCCATATATGGTGAAATATTAATATAGATCCGAACTTTCGAGGATTTTGAGAAAAAACATGGAAATTTCGTAAATTTTTGGGAAATAAACAACCCATTCCTTTGACGGCCAATGCAATCGTTGAACATTGATTTTATGAGTTATCCCATATAATTGCACGGTGATAATCAGTTCTTACAATTTTTATAAGAAATTTACGCAAAGTAGTCTTTCGTGTCTTGAAAGCAGTAGAATAAATATTATAAATAATGGTAAGAAATATATTGAGTTATTATGATCTTACGACGGAATTCTTTTGTGCTTAGGAGGACCAGATATATACGATAATAGATACGAGGGCAGATCGGAACGTAACGCACAATAATTTTTTTCTCCCCTGGTATTGCAGCTGGAATGTTGAAATTTAAGGAGCAGCGAAGTGTACGAGGGTAGATCGGAAAGTAACGCACAATATTTTTTTTCCCAAAAAGTTTAATGTGTTTAGAAAATTGGTGACTATGTAGAAAAGTAGGTCAAAGATGTAAGTTAATTTGTGATTTTTTTTGGTTTTGGTACATATTAAACTTTTTGGGAAAAAAAATATTGTGCGTTACTTTCCGATCTACCCTCGTACACTTCGCTGCTCCTCACACGTGGACGACAGTAACATGCGCGCCATGTTTGCTTCATAGTCCAGGCTTCTCTCACTAGAGCTGCACATGAAAACAAAATACCCTCCATAGCGGAAACTTCAAACTATATCGTCGTTAAATTTCAACATTCCAGCTGCAATACCAGGGGAGAAAAAAATTATTGTGCGTTACTTTCCGATCTGCCCTCGTATATTTTTAAACTAAATTAAGTTCCGTCATGCTTGAAGGGGGCGTTTGCTAGTTCCAATTCAAATACATATCGGCCCGTACAAAATTTGTGGTAAAAACGTGGAAGTCTTTTTTCTTTACTGTAAAATTACTGCACATCGAATACTACTAGTTTAATGAATATTAATTTCATGATTTTCGCAAGGTAATATCTTGTGATACCTCTCCTGTGTTGCCAATTTTAATTGAATACATGCATAATTACTTGAGTGTCCACAGCCCATATTTATGTTATTTACGTTATTACGTAATTGTATTTATTTACGTTATTTTCAAGAAAATAATACTTTTTCGGAAAGTCTTGCATTTATTGAATTCATTATTCTTAAACCTCTATGAATTCCTACCGTGAATTGAATTCAGTGAAGGGTATGAGATTATAATGGGCTACTTTATTTGAGCGTAATTTATAAAATTCCTAATCGTTTAAAAATCACTTGTTTCACGCTAATGTCATCTTTGCGGGTCTGATGAAAGTAAGTGGCGGGCTGCACCTGGCTCGCATGACGTAGTTTGCCCATCACTTATCTAACGTATCCTACTCACCTTGTATATAAGACATCTATTCAGTTATTATCGACTTACAGATCGGTTCCGTCACGCTTGATAGAGGGTTTTACTGGTTAATAATGAAAATTTTTTCTATCATCATATTATACGTCAGCAAGTTGGTGATGTTTAATTTTGGCCATGTAGAATCCTTTATTCAAACATTTCTGAAGCTCTGATCATAGGCGATGAGATGCGACAGGAATAATTGAACGGGTCGAAACTCCCTCGGCTGTATTTTATATTCATGAATATTCGGTTGAAATTTTCCTCCGCTTTTCCCGCAGTTTATTCCCTCATTCAATGGCTCCCGTTTTTCAACGTCTTCCACTTGTAAGCGTCGACACAACTACCATCTTAAGCGGGTCATTTTCCCGTCATGGCTCTTTTAATTGCATCGTCTTCTCTTCCTTTTAAAGCCGTATGCTTATCCTCTTAGAATATTTCCTTATTTTTCGGATTTTTCTTCCTTTATGCCCCTTTTTCCACTTGGAGGCTTTTCCAAATCACTTTTACTCTCTCATCCTTTTCATTTTGCTTCCAGTTCGTCTTTCTTATTTCTTTCTTTTTTCTCTTTCGTCCACTTTCCAACGTATTCGTAATAGCTGTCTTCTTTTTCTGAATTCTTTCAATTTTCTTAAATTCACTTTCATAGAATAGTTTACGCATCAGCTACACCATATTCCAAATTGTGTGCCACGAGAAGCAGTAATTGCGTCGCGAAAATGTTGATGGTAATCGATAGAAAACCTCGATTTTACAAAGTGTACTTGTGGAAACGTAAAATAGGCAAAGCTCACATAAAAATAAATATTATCAAATTGATAACATCGAGTTTTGCACATCGGGGAAATGGGTTTTCGGCGATTAAAGATCCAACTTGGTTCAAAAACTACATCAACATCGTCGATACCTATAATGTTAACAAGGGAATATACAATTATTTACCTTGAAAGTGTTTAAGATAAAAAATACGTAAGTAGGTTAAATTACCGTTAAATTTGCGTCCGCCAAGAGATTTTTGTCGAGTGCAGCTAACAGCACGCGTGCCTTAGGATTGCCACCCTCGATCTAAGCGTATATAGCTAATGTCTCCAGAGTTTAGGTGGAAGGGAGGCCATTTTCGGTTAATCTCGCCTTAAGCGTAACTTAATAATAATATAGTCCATTCTACATGAACAGGTAAAACTACACGGTTTGCCCTTCGGACTGCTCCAAAATGTTTTCTATTCTACGCGAGCGGTTTAATCGTCGAGAGTGGACAACGAACAATACGCTGGCAAACGCTTGGCCGTTCTCGTGGGGTCAAGTTGCCATTAGCTGTGGAAAAGTTGCATATTTCCAAAGAGGAAATAAGTTGCATTGCCGGAGTAGTGCAGTCACAGATATTCCAAGTCTTCGATAAGAAATGTTGTGAATGAGTCCATCTTACAATATCGAATAGACCCACAGCAGGCGTTTTTATACAAAAATTTCCAGAATTATAGGATGTCAATAGCATCATTCGATGAACTTTTGGGATTCACCTCTTCTTCACAAATAAACGTTTCTGTCTCAGACATGATCATATGTCAATAGACAGGGATTACTCACACAGTGAATGAAGCACCCGCGGCGGGAAAACCGTCTACTGCGTGTGTACTTTCTTAAGAGCAAAATGTGCTAGTAAATCGATAGATTGACTCCGCTAGTTGCCCATACTCGAGGGGTCATCATATGGTTCGACTATTACTACTCCGAGATTTGGTTTACCCAAACAAAAAGGAATTTCTTTCCACAGAAGCCGAAGTTTTTGGCTTTCCGATGCCGCTTTAGAACGCCCTGTGATCCTCGTTATCACTATAGTATGGAAAAACTCCTTCAGTGGGCCAGAATGCAGCCCGCTAGGGGTTCAAACACGTGTTGAGGGTATAATTCACTGCCCTCCGGAAGGGGATTGTGCCTTGCCTAAGCTGAAGTATCACCGATTCCTCCGAACCTCAGTTCCCCCTATGGCCGATGTTTAGGGTCACCTTTGGCTTCAGAGCCAATGTGGTCCCTTCAAAAACAAATTCTGAGTGTGCGCAATCCCTCATCTTGTTTGCTTATCCATGCGGAATTCGCTCTTCGATTTTATTTGAGCCGACGAACGCGCAGAGCTAATCGCCCGTTGAACGTGGGCGAATGACAACAATCCAAGCCTCAGATAACGCGTCATCTATCAAGTTTATCATTACACCTCCCTCTTGTCTTCTATGGTCGGTTTTTATTTGCGGAGAGTTAAGAAAAACAGTCGTTAGAAGCGCCCCACCACTTGGTTAATGGTTCAGCCAACCTTGGCTATGTATTGAAAAAAGGTGTGACTTCCTTCTTTAATTCTATTTTAATTAATATTCAAATTAATAGTTATTTTTCTATCAATTCGTCTCTCATCGAACGAATCTCGAAATCGAAATCTCGAATCGAAAAAATCTCTCAAGCCGAGAAATTTCTGTAAATGCATTGAAGACATGAGTCACCTGCTATTTTTCGCTATACTTTCGTAAGAAGAAACTCCCAACGGGAAAGATTTTGAGAAGATATCGAATTCTGTTTCTGAATAAATATAAATCCCTTACTTTATTAAAAAGATCTTAAATGAATTTTTATTACGAAGATTACGCCTCGGCGCTCACGGCGAAGATTCTATCGGCTGAAACATTATGACAACGACAGCGCATTCAGTGCTGCTAGACGCATTGAATTGCAAGAGGGAAACCATACCTACCGATGAGGATTCATTTGTACCTCAGGTACAGATGACTCCCCACCTCTCAATTGTTGACTTTCTTGACTTATAATCGAATAATCTTGGCGTCCACCATTGTGACGCAAGACCTCATAAGTTACAAAAATGTTTTTGTTATAACTCAAATCAGATGTAACTTTATTAATTGACTTTTAAAAACTTTCATTTATAAAAAGTTGTATTTTGCATTCGTTATTGTTCTGTCTGAATTTCTTTTTCTCGTCTAATTATCCAGTTGCCTATATATAATAGGATATAATGAGTAATACTTTGAACAGGGAAAACAAAGAAGTAAATAAAGCTACTATCTGTAACCAACAAGACAACTATATAGCCTTACATGGAACCTTTGCAGGATATCTTCGTTAATGTGTGATACTTCATAATTTAAGTATATGAACGCAGCGCATATTACTTCAGAAAACGTTCCGTTTTGACATCTTGGTTATCTGATTCGAGGAATAAATGACGTAGTCCGTGATAGGGCTGCCAACCAACGTGTCCACAAACTTCGGGATTTTTTTCAACGTATGATCTCCACCGGCCATCGAAGGAATTGTGTATGCTCCATGGGCCTCGCAACTGGACCGGTGCCAATGGAATAGTTGGCTGTCCAAGGCCGCAAGAGGGCATTGGGGTGAAGGTTCGTTATATGGTAAGGTTGGTCCATCCGGAGATGATAAAGCGGATCGGATTTAATGGTCTGAGATGCAGGCGCCGACTGCGCCGACCTCAACAGCGGCGGTTGAGCGAATTACAAATGCGCTTCGTAATCCTCAGAGTCGAGCCTTAATTGTGTTTTGAGCGCGGGATCGATTGAGTTTAACCGAAGTTTTCGAAGGGATCACTCCGACCTGCTTTAGACAGCTGTAGAGGGTTACCCGCAGTTCTGCTCAGCGTAAAGGAGAATGACAGTACCCAATTTAGAATCAGGACATCTTCTTTTAAAGTTATATATTAATCTGTCATATTTCATTGACGAATTTTAGTATTTTCCTCCACCAGCATTAGCTTCACACTGAATTAATTAGCAACTAGGATTCCTTTCCAGTGAAATATGGAATTAAATTATACGTTATAACAAATAAACATTTCATGATTGATTTAGTGATAAAAAAAGCTTAGAAAAACTAACTGTTGTTAAAAATGTGAATTAATACTTACGGAGATCTTGACCTCAGTTACTCATGCATATATGTCTGGAAGACATTATGCTTCATTCGGTGCTTGCCAACTTATTCTTAACAGATAGAATTTCTCTGTGAAAGTCCAGCAACGCCGGGGTCCCGGGTCCGAATCGTGGTTATGGCATGGTTGTTTGTGCGTGTGACTTGAAAAAGGTTAATTCAAGATTAGAATCAAAATTCGCCCAATTAAGTCGTCATTATTATTAGAATTATAGTTAGTGAAGTTGTCACCTCGAGACCGGCCGTGTTTTACCTTTTTGCGTTAAAAATGTGGAACGGTACAATTTTTGCGTTCCTTCTTATGTTTGACATCGAATTAATATCTAATATTTATCTATGATCTGATTTATCTAATCTAATTATAACCCAAAAAAAGTTTCTTTCTATCTCACAGTAATCATTGTTTGACCGCAATAATTTCCTTGTTGAAAATATTCATTGTAACCTGTTGGTTTTTATATTGGCTTCCTAATCAAAACAGCAGCATTGTGGGAAAAATACTTTTTTTAATATAATAGCCTTTGAGTTTCCATTGAAATCCTACCTTCAACTGAAAATTTTCTGTTACAAAAGACTACAAAAAGGTGTTCCTACGTGGCTTTACCTTGCCAAACTATACTCTTGATTGCATTATTTTTCTCTTTCTCGCTGCTGGAGAAAGTTCATTCACTGAAAAAATAGGCCAAACACTCGAGAAACTGCTTCTAACTACTATAATTACATCTGTATCACTAGTTAAAGAATCAGAAAACAAAAAAAAATTTTAATTTTCATATACATGGCACTATTAACAGATGTCACTCTTTTTCTCACCCTTTCTATTTACTATATAATCTCCTATATTAGAAACCGATGACAAATTTTTAAGCTGTTCCTCAATCGGAAAATTAATAAATAAAATATGCCCCTTGTATTGCCACCCTATGACATGTAACGCATCGAAGTATCAGGTAGAAAAAAATTGAGCAAAGCTGTGGAACGTCAAAACCAGAAAGGTAAGGTAATGCAAACGTCGTTTATTTTTTTCGAATATCATTGTTTGACTGTCATATCCGGTGACCACGGTGGGATCATGGGATAGCGTCGACTCTCATTCACTTTCTCTATATTTTCGCGACGTAGCAGGGTTAGTGAGGTTCGTCTCGTGGAATCTCTGGTGACGCAATAAGCATGTGAAATGAAGATGCTGCTACCTCGTAGATAGATAAATCCACCATATGCATGGGTTCTATATGAGGATGGGTAAATAGACCTAATAATTACTTGGCAGCCATTGCTAATAATGATAGCGTTAGCGGTGACTTTATGAGGGCTCCGATGCGTTGTGATTGAGGAGTGTAATTGGGAGGAATGCAAATCTTCGGATAGAGTTGAAGAAGCCACTGAGTTCTAAAAGTCAGATACTAATTATAAGTAGTTATATCAGCATTTAATAAAGTTTATTTTCTGTTTCTCGTGAAATGAATCAAATGTCAGCAGAAGTGTAAATTTATGCTATATCAATAAATGTGAATGGTGAATTCATCGTTCCGATATTTGGATTGTCAGAAACTAAGAATACATGAAAATATCTAGCTGAAAAATAGCGACTTGGGCTAATTCGGCCAAAATATTGGATTTGAATGCTCTGCCAATATTGATATTATGTATATTATGAATCATTATTATGCATCGTGTGAATCATTTAAATTTTTATTTACATTAGTATTATTAACGTTTTATGTAAAATATCGTTACGTTTAATCCTGTCTAAATATTTTATGGGTGTCTGATAAACATGCAAATGATTATTGTATGTGTTTTCACTGAAAAATATTCCCTTCCCAATAAAAATAAATACCGATCAACTAAGAATGTGAATGAAACCTATTACAGTAATGACGGCTAATACCGAATAGAAATATATGCGGGAAACAAATAGAATGTTGTTGGAAACCAATGGACAAAACATTGATGGTTCCCATTGATTTCCGATGCGATTTATATTGGTAACGTCTTTTAGTTTCTATTGGAAACCAATAGATTTCTAGTAGGATTTCCCTCTGTATTTAGCCAATTTAAGTTTCTTGTTTTTCATATTTTATTTTTCCGAATGTGCACGCGTTAAGGCTTCAATTTACTTTTACCCTTTTCATTTTGTTTGAGTATTTTCTTTTTTTTCCTAATATTTTTTTTTGCCCTTTACAATGTTTTTATTTATTTCATTGGAAATGGGTCTCTCAGGTTATAGAAATTTATTATACCGGGGAGGATATCATTGTGGTACATACATTCATTTATATACAATGTTTTTATTTATTTTTATAACAACAATTTATATACAAGTATACTGTCGCAGTTAGAACAGGTCTGATGGCAGTGTTATAAAGTAGAAGTGATGAAAGTTACGTTTAANATTTCTTACTGATTTTGAATCGTAATAAATAAGTATATATTTCTATCGAGGCAAAACATATTTAAGTTAATAGATCTTGAAATTGTCTATCGCAATACAAGGTTATTGTTAACTGGTTTTCATGTTAATTGCTTTGAATTGAAATGCATACTTCATCATCAGTGGGATATGATCTGGGAATACTTACGTAGCTTTATAATCGCTTTACAATCATATTCTTGATAAATAGTCATTAGGGCGGCATCAGTTGTCAAGAAGGGTAAATCCTAAATAAAGTGAATAATTAACGAGATGCATGATGAGGATGTTTTTTTTCTGTGCTTCATGACGAATCCTTTCCCTGCAACTAGAAGACATCATCTTCACTTCTTAAAGTGTTTCCTTTCCTGGATTTAGCGTAAATAACTTTCGCTGGTCGTCCTATTCCTTTCCCTTTTATCTAGTATCACTCGAATGAACCCATTACGTCCCGGTAAATGAGCCGAGACTTGGACTTTCCCTTTCCCTAATACATTTAGGAAATGCCTCCCCACGTATACTTCTACCAATACCTTCTATTTCTCCTTTCAGTCCATCTGCTTTCACTACTTCCAACAGTTTTACCAATATCCTCTACTTCCAGACGGATTCTCTTTGTTTTCCCTCACGTTCAACACTCGTCGAGAAAGAGTAGTTTACTCCAAAGAAAATTTTTACAATCAGTGTATAGTCAAATCTATCTGTTTTATAGCAGGAAATTTCCCTTTTGTTTGCAAAGCACATTTCCCCATTTCCCTTCTTTGTTATACTCACCTGTATAAAAGGCGTATTTCACGTTAATCTGGGCAATGATTGTGAGTAGGGAGAGGTAGACCAAGAGAAAGCTAATTGAATGTGAAGAATGAGATCCTGAATAAAAAATAAGCTTGCTGGTTATGAAAAAATAAAAGGAACAAAGTATGGGAGAGTCTGAAAGCAAAGGGTGAACTCAATATGAATATATACACGAGGAAAATGTGACATTTTGGAATAAGCGAAGCAAATAACGTACTTATTCCGGAAGGTAGTAGAGTTGTTGATGTATATGTAGATATATTGATGTATTTTTATTCTAGACGTATAATATTAAAGAGATGAGATATGATATTCGAAGGTGTTTCCGACTGATAATGCGAGCCCTGGATTAGATACATTATACAAACAGTTTTACTTTTTCCCGTCTATATATTCGTCTTCATCGAAACAGTTATTCTTTCGAACACTTTGTACATTTCTATATAAAACTGACTTAAGCTTATTCTATATGAGCAGATCATTAAAATAATATAAAGTCTACTCTTGAAAATTCTGCTGGTTAAAGAAATTTGTCTCGCCATCACAACGTAAATAACACAAATCCATTTAATTACGATTTCAGTTCAATAAGAAATATTTGCTAAAAATTGTTATGGAAATACTTGGTGAAGTTTAACGTCGCATATCTTTTGTGAATAACTAGCTGAAGTGCCCGTTGATTCTCAACTGGTAAAATAGAGAAAGGATTAAGTATAATATTCCTATTTGTACAGAAGAGGAACTAACATCTCTCATCTTAAATTAGTCCAATGGGACAGGTTGTTGAAAACGAAAATTTTAAATGATAACTACTGTATCTTATCAAAGTGCTCATAATTTGGATATGAAACCCTAAATCGACGATAAGAATGTAAATCTATAAAACTTCTTTCTCTTGAAAATTGCATGTCTTTCATAAATAATGATTTACTACAGGCTATAATTACTTGTAACTTTGATTTGTTTCTTCTTTATCCTATTGCACTAGCGTTTTAAACTAGTCACATTAAATCATTTCTATGACGGTAGACTTTTATTTTTTTAATTAATTCAGTTGAGAAACCAACGGTCGTCACAGAAAAGGCATGTTAACACACGATTTTGTACTGGTTCACTTTCATCTCAAATCTCTACTTTTTCCGAGCCAAAAATAACCCTCCTTCCATGTTTTTGGCGTCGCATCTCCTCCTTCATTTTTTTCTCATCCATACTCCCTCTTGTCTTTCGTCCTCCTTCACTAGACCTTCCATTTCCCGAGCCCTTTTTCCCAAGCGACATTCTTCCCAAATCGGCGTCCATCTACATAACCTTAAGGACATTTTTCCCTTCAACCCTTCCGCTCAAAATCCCCATTCCGTTATGTCTTTGCACCCTTTCCTTGGGAGGTGCCCTTTACGGTGAAAGAACTCCCGGAAGATCATTACGACACTCGATTCGCCTCGGGCGCCTCAAAATGGTGTCTAGGGGTGGAATTGTTAAGGAGGGGTGCGAAAGACATACATGAAGGCCTCGTTATTTCGTTCGGCATCAGTCAAAAGGTCGGTGGGCCAGTGGAGGTGATCTATACATAATCAATGGGGAACATTTTTCGGGTCTCTGGAATTGAGTTTCATGAAGAGGCGTCGGCATGAGGCGTGATTTAGCGATTTCGTCGGTCAATAGTTTTCCATCAACTAGTATCTTTAACTACTTGAGACAAACTACTAATGAGAGAATTACATTTGATAAAAATTTATAATGCAATGGTGATAATTAACCACTTCCCTGACGCACGCGAGATATCTCGTAGTTATAATTTTCTGCTTTTTTACCAGGTTTTACTTTCAAAAAGATATATAAGTTAAGCTTTCGAGCGTATTGCGCTTGTCTATCCTTTTATCTGCATTCCATTTGTACGTTTCTCTTAATTCCCAGCATGTGGATATACCGTAAACAGGTGAAAATTTAAGGAAATAAAATATTATATGAAAAGGTTCTACAAAGGAAAAAAGACTTTCTCTCCGTCCTCAGTCGATTTTAAGTGCACAAATTAACAAATGAAAGATATGCTTCTTTCTAAGTACAACTTACCCAAAATATTTGTCAGGGAAGGAGATAAAATAGGTGTTACGTAGTGGCCTTTATCACGGTATCATTGTTATCATATGATCATTAAAAACTGTGATGTTCTAATACTAAAATAAAACATTTCATGAGCAGAAACTCCTCCTTTTTGTAAAAAGCATATCTTCATAACTAATGTTTAACCTTTGAGAATGTATGAACATTAATAACTATAATTAATATAGAATATGCCTCTTAAAGCCATCGAACGACTGATTTCGAAAACCTACTCCTTAAAATAATTTCTTTTGAGCGAAACAGTTATCTCTGACCTCGTCATTTTACCTATGTTCAGTAATAAATTGCTTGAAACTGAGCTCTTGGAAACTATTATGATTCCGATAAATACGTCGTAACATTTTCAGTGCCGCATCTACGCTACTTGGCCTACCTATGCTAAAATATTTTATGGCGCCTGATTATTAACGATCGTATTCTGTAGAGGCATATCTTGGGCGAGTTACCATACGTATTTGATCAGTGCATCCAACACAATTTAGGAAGTCGCTTTAGTGGCTAGATATTTTTCAAATGTTGTTTGTTTCATGAGAACTCTATTTACTATTTCGTACTTACTTTAGAATGAAAAATATCAAATTATTCACTAAAAAAATAAAGTAAATAAATATTTCCATTAATAATGTTAAATATAAGACAAGTTATATAAATTGCGGGAGAAAAAGTACCCTTAAAATATTCTATTCAAGATGGATATTTCTTGTTTCTACTGCCCGTTAGCTTTTAAATTATTTCAAATGAATCATTCCCAAATTGTAAAAAAGATCAATCAAGCCCAACCCAACTAGTTATTCTTCGTTGTAAGAAACTTACAGATATCGAATTTTAATCACAATACCTACTCTAAGCTATAAAATTCAAGGCAGCGTAAATGTAAAAAAATCATTTATATGTAATACAAATATAGTCGAAAATAAGAAACTTAGATTTCAATCGTATTCGTGAGGTGAAAACTGAATATTTTAGGTTTAATATTTGGAATTCATATGTGGCCAGACCTTCACGATTCAACATACGAAGACAGTTTGCAAGCTTTTCAAGATAGTCACGAGAGAGAAACAAAACGATCCTCTTCTGTTACGTCTTTCTTTTTGATTTTATACCCGTCAAACGTAAGGTTTATAAATCCATACGTCTTCACAAATTGAGGCTTAAATAAAGAGAGATTTTTAACTGTCTGGGAAAGACGTCACCCAGGATTTTTTGCCTTCTTTCTCCTCAATCACCGTCCGAGATCATTTCGGCTTTTTTGTTTTCCATTTTTTATCCGCTTCATTCTCCATTTTCTTAGATCATTTTTCGAGCGGACGCCATTTTCCTCACGAGGTGACATCCGTTCGATCCTTCCCATCATCCTCTCTGAGCATTCCATCCGATCCTATGGTTCGCAATCCGAGTCCTAGCCGAGGGTTCGGCGAAAGTTTCCTTTTTATTTCCTCCCTTTTGTATGTCGTTCGGACGTGGGTCGGGTGTATAGAGGTTTCTTTTCCGTGCGTGATAGTGAAACTTTTCGATATTCTTTCACTATGCCTCCGTTTGCGTAAGAGATACGATGAAATTGCGATAAAATATCGAGTGGATTTTGAGTCTGTAAGCTACACGAAGTTGGAATTTCTTCGGATTTCTTTCCTTGTTTTTCTTTGACGACTCTTTTATTCTTTTTTTTTGGCTACTCTCATCAATAGAATCTCTGATTTAACCGATCATAAATTACCTCTAGGACTGCTTACTGATTAAAGAAATTTCTTAACAATTATCAGAGGTGCTTCCAAAATTTTCGCTGGGGGGGCTGAAATTAAGAATTTTAACCAATAATCTCCAATTTACGTTATAATGCGAACTAATTGATTCTCATCATTAGAAATCATTGCCTATGAAGAAGTAATTTAAGCGACCAAACACTTATTGATAAGACCCTTGAGAATTTGGTTTATAATAAATACTTGTAGATCATTTCCGAGGGGAGGGTCTCGGCAATCCCCCTGGGTAAGCGCCTGACACGTTTATACATATTTCTATGTTAAATTCTTCTTCCATTTCCCTCTCTATCCTTACGTGATTAGCAAGCCAAGGCCGATTCTTTTTAAATAATCCTCGACACCCGCATTTTTACAGCAGAATATTTTAATTATTCTGTCTTTCAAAACGCTTTTAATTCAACATGATCACCAAATTTACTTAGTACTAAGTAACTGATGATAATAATAATTTCTTCTAGTTATTATTGTTAACTTAATCTACCTGAACAAAGTATGTGGTATTTGTAGACGATACGTGCCAGTAGCAGATTAGAGAAATAGCTTTATGATGCTTGTATCCCATATCTTAGGACAAAATGCGGATCGCAGGTTATATGTGTAGTTGAAAATATAGATCAGTTACCAGAGCGTTTTAAGACACTCTAAATTTCAACATTTAACTTATAGAGTAAACTTAAATCTCTTATTATTTAATCGATATATACCTTCCTTATTTATTTTGTTACACCGTAAAAATTACGCAATTTACGTGTAACATAAGAAACATTCGGTTCTCCATTAATTTCGATCTCTTTTTACGTATGTGCCTTCACTAGTGCTAACATGAATAATATGACTATGCAACCTTTCTTCGTAAAACCTCAAACGGAAGTATTTTACTATCTTCAAAGAAACGAATTGCGGTTCCTTCAGAATGAACCTCTTCAATCCTTCTAATTAGATCTATTTTGGATTTCCTAAGATTTGTTATCGTTAAACTCCAGTTATACGAGCCATAATTATAAAACAGTAAACAGTAACATGGCAACAACCAAACAACTTCGATAACTAACGCTGAAAGACCTATTTCAAAAGACTTTGAGGTAAAGAAGAAGAAATTGAAAGAGAAAAAGTCTGCCGCAGACTTAGAGGTATAAAATAAAAGTGCCCATTTATTGAAAGGTTACAGGAATGATCTACAAAGGTTCTACTCTCCTTCTTACCGTAAAAAGCAAACGCTTAACATTTACCCATTCAACATTAGCGAACGTTTCATTAATCCCTCTGAAAAATTCCTCAGGGCGACTCATTTATCCAAATGTCGAAATCCGGAGATTGAATTTAGGACGAGTCTCATGAATACTAATGCATCGTAATGTTAAAAAGGTACCACAAAAAAGCTAATTAATTGCAAAGGTCCCCCTGACATCAGCCCAAAATTAGGATAATCTAACTCTCCCATTTTAATTGCGGCGAGGGAGAAATTACCTTAGGCGAGGGTGGTTCCCCAGTCGATGCTTGGTTCTATCAAGGAAATAAAATTTATTGGGGAGAATGAGTGAATTCCGCGCTTAACTCGTGTAATTCGATCAAGAAAAGGTCGAATTAAAAGCCGAGAGAAAATGGGAAGTGCGGTTCGATGCGGCATGAGATTGACAGAAAGTGGGACAGGAGTCCAGGAAGCCAATGTGGCAGTTGGAATGTGGCGTAAACGGACGGAGGAGGGTTTTAGTATTCAAGCCCTGCCGACGTTTTCCACGAACTAAAGAGAATTGAATCAAATAGTGTTAAAACTCGAATTATACGAATCACTTATTTTCGGAAATAAATTTCGACAGTTATTAAATAGCCGTATCACATCTAACGAACTATTTAACGCACTTATAGTTCTATATAAGTATAATTCACCACTAGACTTCTTTTATTGCTGCCACCGGATAATTTTTCCACAGAAACATTCTTACAGTTGTAAAAGGAGTAAATATTTAGGAGTAATTTAGTTTCTAGGAATAAATTAAAACTAATGTAGTGACGAAAAGGGTACTTGAATTAGATACAAGTTCTCACAAGTAAAATTTGTATCGGAACTTCGTAATGTCTCGATAAAAATACCAGGGTAGAGAAACTAGTTACCCTGAAATTTAGTGAAAATAACTAAATAATTTAGTAATGGCTTTACGCAAAGTCATGCCGAATCGCTTGCAATTTAACCTATTCCTATGATTTATATTATTCTATTAATTCCTATTGAGGAATTTATAAGTATCATTTAATTTTTAATTATTGTTCTCATGCATGAAAGCTTACTTTTCTCGATTTTTCGTGTATTGCATCTGCTATATTCATCGAAGAACATTTAGTTTTCTGACTAAATCTGAAAACTGAGATTGCAGATACATTGAAGGCGATCTTTGATAACGAGCGAAATGTAATTGCTGGGAAGCTAAAACGTAACGTTACTGTGGTTTTACAATTCTTCACCTGCTAAACCCGATGAACACGCGAGATGCTCTTTCGTAGCTATTTGCAAAAATATCAAATTTTATTCGCAAATTTCGGCTCTCTGATATCATATTTATTCATTAATAGTTCCTTATAGAAATAAACGTTATGTCTAATTCAAATTGATTTTGATAGTTTTTAAATTTTTTATAATCTTATTGTAAATTTACTATATCTTTCGTGCTGTTTCTATCTAAGAACTGCGCGATTCTTTCAAGGGATGATATAGTAGAAAACGTTTTGTACGATTTTAACGTAACGGACTTCGAAAAATCTGCAAACATGTAATTGTTCCCTTGTTAGTTTCCGCATCTATGCTATTAGTGATTAATTTTTAGTCAGAGCACGTCACATCTCCTCAAACTCTCTCTTTCTCTCAAGTTAAGCTTACAAACTCAGTATGAGTGCTTCTCAATTAACACGGCAAGCATTCCCGGTTAACAGTCTCTCCAGTCTATAAAATCTTGAATTATATTGAATTTAGAAGAAAATGAACATTTTGGTTCCCGTTTGGGTGTTTTGCATTAAATCATTATATCATATTCTGTTTTCTGTGCAGTAATGTAAGTTTGGATAGAACTGTATCTATGTTTATTAGAGCATAAGCGATCGAAATTTTACAGTAAAAACAAATGTATTACTTACATTTTCTCTCCAATCTACACTGCCGTTTCCCCATACCTAAAAGAGTAGGCACAATTTATTTATTTATTGGTGAAACATAGCAATTTAGTCGGTGGACCAGGTGGCTACAGTAATATTGTTTCCAAATCTACAATATCAGAAAGTAAATGTATGGTGTACTAATTATATCTTTAAAGAAAGATTACGTCTTAAGACGCGGGGAGCGAAACCAATCAAGGATTAGTAAATTAAAGCGACTTATCAGTAAACCCAGAGACTCATTATCTCCCTAGAGTTCCATGAGAAATCTCTCATCTCTGTGTTTCTACTTGTGATGGATTGTTTTTATTTGTATCTTAGGAAGTCTATCAATAAATTTTAATTTACAATATTCCATCGGCCTCCAATCGACTTCAAAACTCGAATCGACCCTTAGCAATATCATTTAGACCCCTGAGGGGTAAGGTAGGAAATCTGGTAAGAAAAGCCGTATATTATACATGGCAGCACAGAATTGAGAGAGAGATTTCTCACAGAACTACAGTCAAACCTTGGATTGCGAGCATAATTCGTTCCAGAAACGTGCTCGTAATCCGAAGCATTCGTATATCAAAGCGATTTCCCTATATAATGAAAACACAGATGATTCCCTCCGAAACATTAAAATTTTTATATTCATAATAATTATTAACAGGGAAGCAGTGATCACGTGACGCTCGGCGGACGAAACAGCGTATACGTACTCCATGTATTGCTCGTATTGCAAGACCTCACTCGTACATCAAGTTAAATTTATTAAAAATGTTTGCTCGTTTTGCAAAACACTCGCAGACCGAGGTTTGATTGTACTGAGAGATAGCGAGCTTCACCGACTTTACAATAAGTCCAATAATTTAACTCCAAATCAAAGATGAATATCTTTAATATAACTATCTTTGATTGGTCTCCCTGCCTGTTCCCTAAAAGATATAATATTTCTGACTCCTCCTCCTCCTCAGCCGCCAAGATACGTAAATGTATTAGACTCGAGGATACACTTAGTGCGTTCTTTATACAAACATATGCAAAGCAAATCCATGGTTACCTAATTTTTTTATTTCAATGAAAATATCACAAAGTAATAAAACCGTCTAAAGAAACATTACTTATCAAATCATTTGGTATTTTCTCTTGCATAAAAGTGTGATATTTACGGACTAAACGGCTTCTTCGGTGTGTAGGTCCCCTTTAGTGCCGTCTCTTTTATTTTTTATGAAGCATAGCCGTCCTCGAGGGATCTCCGCGAGGATATCCCCGAAGGGTTCTTCCCCTAGGTATTTGTCTCATGGGAATCCTAATTTCTTTTACTCCATTTTCGCTTTTTACTGATTCATGCGATATCGACGTGGATACGCATGCAAACACAGGGTTTTCAGGTAAGGATGTCTTTAAGAACAAGTAAAGAATAGTTATATAAAAATGTTTCTAGTTAAACTATTATAAAATTGTTAAGATGATTTTAAGGAATTCCCTACGAATGTTGACACCTCAATACATAAGTAATGGGAATTCCGTAAAGCCAAGTAGGCAACGCGTTCGACTTCGGTGGAAGTGGTGCCGGGTTCAAATCCCGGTGAAAGCTCACGTGCGAAATGAACTGAACAGTCGAAGCTTTTTTAACAATACGGCTATTACTTCTACATAAGTAATACGTGTGCAAATCCAAACGAAGGATTTATTTTTAGAATAACTACCAAAATGCACGTTTTTACTGTGAAATGTTTCATTTTTTGCTGACGAATTCAGAATGGAACAGGTCAGTATGTGAAATTCCGCCAAGAATCACTGAGGAACAATTTTTCTTCGTTGAATCGCGGAGACCTTAATATAATGCTTAGCTAATATAAATTCCTTCATCTTTTTTTACAGCTCGAATTTAAGCATTCTCGTTGGGTATTATGTTGTTATATGTCTGTGTGTAATGATATATTTTTAATCATTGATTATTAAGTTAATAATGAAGATGAGAAATGATAAAAAAGCTTTGGATTTTGAATTTCGTTAGGAAGATAAAAATGGAACCACTTTTCTCTAGTAAACTAGATCCTAAAAAGAAAGACTTTTCGGAAATACCACAAGTAGAAACTAGTTTTGCTCTTTTGGCTAGAGTATGTGCTCTTTTTGTAAATTTTTTCTTAACAGTAAGATGATACAGTTTCCTAGAGAACAGTGGTTCCTGTTTTATTTTTCTACCATCATAGAATATCACTAAGAAACTCTTCAGTCAATTGAATTTAGTCAAATTCTGTATTGCATCTTATTACCTCAGATTTTTATAAATTCTTAAATGGGTAAGATTAAGTAACCATTTAATTGGCAGCAAACGTTTGTTCTAGTGGCTTCATATTTCCGGAAAGAGAAATTTAAAATTCTTCACATTATTGATTTAATAGTAATTTATGAGATTATGAAGCCAAATTGAATACGGTTTAGTAAGGTAATTGAATTTTAAATTATAAAAAATTTGTTTATTTAAAGTTTGCTCAACTTAATTTCCAAAAAATCATTCATTGGACAATATGCTCTCTGAAGGAACTCTCCACTTGTTCGGGAGTCGACACTGCAAGAAATGGTGGAGTCAAATCAAACAGCGATGAGACTGCCAATTGTATCCCAACTTGGGCTACTTCACACAATCCCATAGAAAAGAATGGAAGAGCAAAGTAATCAGATAACTTATAAAAACACTAAAACCTCCCTTCCAATAATTCTCCTCGGAAACAACCCAAAACGGTTTTTATTCATCAACCTTTTTTCTTCCCCTTTACCGCACGAATTGCTTGTTTTCAGTCCATATTCCGAATACCTCATCTGATGCTAGAATCAGGTGGCTTTTTCTTCCCCTTGCCCTCAGCTTCCGGTGCCTTGAGCCAATCCAATTCACCCACCTTCCTCTCCATCTGGTAATCCCATTCTGAAGCCGACTCGGAACCAGTCCCCGCGGCATCTAACACTCCTCCCCCTAATTCCAAAGAACCCTCTATTTTGCCCAATATCTCCATCCCTTTCCCAACAGGAACTGCAATTCAATCCTCCCCTTTTGCCCATGGGTCCCTCGGACCTTATCCTTTCACCACCCTTCATCTTTGCTGCCATTATTCTGACCTCTTATTCTCCCTTTATACTACTAACCACGTCCGAATATAATAAAAATATCATACGCATTAAATCTTCTAATATATCAACTTGCTATGAAATAAGTTTAAAGTATTCCAGCGATTAGTGAAGATATCGATGTGACTGAGACTCAAACCCAGGTCTTAAACTGTTCTGGCAGACGTTCAGAACTGGGTAATTTTCCTTTTGTATTAGTATTTGCGTAAGTTTGTCAGTGGGCATTAAGCATTCAGTGTGTGCCTTCTCTAATCTGTAATTTGGCATGAGTACTATCATGCAGCTTTTTATGCTAGCAAGCTGCTATAGGTAATCAAATTATTTCGTTAGAAACGCAAATACAAACATAACATAATATTAAGAAAAACAGAGTATTAAGTTTCTGCTGCCACATCTTGACTATTAAAATATTTTTTATTTATTTATTAGCACAGGAGAAAGAGAAATGTTAGCTTTTCCTTCATTTATGACACAGTATTTTCCATGGATGTGATCATATGGAAGTTACCTAGGTATGAGTGATGCTTAATAATGGATATGATCCGGATACTCTATTTTAAAAGCTATGAAAAATGTGATTCATAGGGTTATTGTACTGATTATACGTGGGCTAATTGAACTAATGGCATTACGGCACGGCGAGGAAAGGAAAGGCAAACCACTTCACTCCCCACTTTGCCTAGATAGTCTCATTGCCTTTTCGTAGCTAATGATGGAGAGAATGGGAATCCAACCAGCTTTCGGTCTGATGAATTAATGGACCACATTTATCTTGTGACTATACGTGTATATCGACGTATTATTTATATAAAATTGTTGATATAAGTTTTGTCTTACGAAATTTACTGTATATTTGTACGTATTTCATTAATCTATTCTACGTAATCTATTTTAGATATATTATTTTGTATTTTTATGAAGTTCTTACGCTTTTCGTTATCTACATTGGACAACTTTTCCCACAACTAATTTATTTTTGATATTAAGTCCCATATTCTCAAATAATGGACTGTTATTTACTTTTTCATTAATTATTTCTCTTCTGAATATTATTTCATAATATTTATTAAACGAGTATAGCTGAATCCACGCCAATTTAAGGGTCTATCTACTCCAGTCCATGCTGATATCCTCGCTTCCATTATCTCCACCTTATACCTCCCTTTGTCACCCTTTTTGGAAGGGTCTTCTACTTGTTTATGGCCAATTGGCGGTTTTTAATTATGCTTCCGGGAGCTAATCTGAGGTTGCCCTTGAATGAAAATCTAAGTTTGAACGCAGGATTATGGTAGAGAGTTGTTGAATGCCAGAAGGTAATCTTTCGATATAATGACCTTTCGTAACAGCCTGTATATAGCCGGCTACGAGAATAATGCTCAATGTTACTTATTACGACTTATTTTAAAGTTACTGAAAACTTAAAATTTCATTATACGCAGTTGAAGTTTGCAGCACATAATGTGCGTCATCAGCAATACTTAACATTAATTTCTCTATGAAATCAAATTAAGTGACTTGATATAAATTCACCACACGGAAATTTAATGATGAGTCACTTTTCTTCAATCAGTTCATTTGTATTACCGATATCAACTACTACTGATCGCTACATGTAAATAACGATTGTTCGAATTAAATTAATAAAATAATCATAAATATTAATAATCAAAGCTAATGTATTTTGCATAAAGCACAAATTAATGCATAATTAACCGTTTATGTGTTCTAAATAAAAAAGTTTCGTTACTTAGAATGTCTAAGGATTTTGTAGCGATCAAGAAATCATAGAAGATCTTCTAGCATCACAAGGTCGATGTATATTTTAGATTTACTACACATATTTTAAAATAATTTAAGATCTCTCAACATTATCATCGTAAATTTTGTAGAAAACGTAGATATATACAAAAGATACTATTAATTAGTTCTAATAGAAATAGTTTCGATAATTTTATACAGGCCAAGCGATCGCCGAATAACTTTCTAATACGACTTTGGTTCAGTATATTATTTTGATTAAACTTAGCACCCCCTGCCAAGCGCCAATGGGTGGTCTGTATGAAATAAATGTAGATTTAGTGGAAGCAGAGATCCGTAGGATCCCCTTCATGCCTCAAGACCGCATTCCCAATTTTTATTCTAGCCCTTCTCCCCCTCAGTAACCCCTTTTATTTGTGTTCTTAGCTAAATTTAAGGTCTAACTTTTCGTATTACTTCCGCCCCAAAAAAATCTGTTTTTTGCATTTTCACTCTTCTTTACTTCTTTCGGCATTTTTCCCCTCCTTCCTCACACCCTCATATACCATTCTTTTGAAACTTGGTCGGACGCGTGAAAGGAACAAAAGGTCAGACAGGAGGACACAGAAGGGGATATATAATTGAAGGGTTGTTTCAGGAGAAGGCCTCGTCCCGTAATTAATCATAGGCGGCCATTTTCAATCCAGAGAATGCTCTCTTGGCAAGCTCTGATTGTCTCACATTCATTTTATCAAAGGGACGAGTAGTCGATGTGAAAATGGCAGACCACCAATAAGGTGTTTTCATAGCGGGGAATAGTGTCATAAAAATAATCCTTCGTTAGGATAAATAAATACTTTATACTTCGATAAATAGCTTTGGAATGATGTAACACGCTTTGGCTAATGGAATTTCTTCCGTGGAAGTTAGCTTTTCTTAAGTTTCTCTGATGAAGTTATGGCAGTCACTGCTATACATCGTACATTTGATTTTCATTTAGAAATAACAACTAATGTGATCATATTTAGAATAGCAACTAATATGAATATACTTTATCGTTGAATTATCACCCACAGAGACGGATACCCACCATAGTAACTCAATATGCTCAACCACCTAATGTATCCAGAATCTTATTGGGATATTCACCTGAATTCTTTTCAGATCGCAGGTTCAGAATTCTAGAGCTCTTTACTGGACCCAATCAAAAGCTCTAACTCGCTTCGAGACTTTATAAAAAAGTTATTTGACTGTCTCTATACTGCAAGCGTCTACTCTGAACAAAATTAAGTTTCGCATCTAATTCTCTCCGTCTCATTGACAGCAACAATTGTTAGCTGGTAGTTATTTACAAATGCCCATGAATTCGTAAATAGTTTCATTTCTTATTTGTTTCTTGCGAGGGATTTCATTCCAAAATTCTTATCAATATAAATAATTCTAATTAAGTGACATTTACTGATATCTGGTGGAACTCAGTAATGAAATAAACTCCCACAGCTATGTATTAGTATAAAAGGACATGATTAAATGACATCTGATAGTGGCATCTGATAGAGACATCTGGAGGTTCTCAGTATTGTAAAAAGCTCTCAAAGTCGTATATTGCCACAAGGAGAAATGAATATGTCGAAACAAAGGTCATCTGATTGAGGAATTATGGAGAAATAAGTAAATCTACCTTTTTGTATTTCTTTTTACGCTCTTGACTCCCATCGGCGGTATTCTTTCGTTCCGCTTTCCATCCTTCTTTTTCTGACTTTGAATTTTTTCTTCCTTTTATCCTGCATGTTTGCTTTTTCCCCTCCTTTTATCTTGCTTTGCTTCGTTTCTTTTACATTTTACATCTTTCACCGCTTTCACTTCACATCAACGGCCAAAACTACATGTTTTCATGTATTCATTTTATTACATATGCAGCGTTAAGATTAAATACCATTTCTCTACGTGAGTTGTAAAATTTTAAGTTGTAGTTAATCACGGCGGACGGATGAATTGCAAACTACTCATTGTAACAGTCAATCGATAACATCTAATCTACTGATCATGTGGCGTTAACTTCGATAAAGATTAAATTTACTTGATGTACTTGATAGGTCTGCAGGAAACGTTAACATTTTTCTGATAATAACCATCTTAATATTGTCACAATTTGGGAACAGTCACCTTATTTGTTGAATCGAAAATCCCCGTAGTCGGATTTTAAATTACACGCTCCTGAACGTTGCCATCTGTGCAATGAATGTGTGCGTACAGTAATCCCTTTTACACCATAGTTTAATTAATTTTGTTCGTCTTATTCTTTCTGCGGCGTAAATTGAGAGATTCATTTAAGATGCCGAAATATTTTAAATAAGGTACTCTTAGACCGGCGATATTAGAGTCTCGGCTTATCGCCGTCTACGTAAACTCAATCGCAAAAAAACGGCGCAAATCAAGGAAAAGCAATTTTATTCTGTTTCATTTAGGCAGTAATAGTGTAATGAGACTTCTAAAATTTTCGATTATCAATTAAATCTTTGTTAATTGGCGTAAAAATTTAAAGGTAAAGGTCCTAGAATTCTTTCTATGGGCATATGATTCAATTTCTGGTGGTAAGAGGACATCCTGAAAATAAAATACAATTCTGCAAATTGCCCGCTTACTTTAATTAACGAATTTAAGAACGCAAATCAAACGGAATGGGATGTTCCTGTGATATAACAACAAACCAATATTGAGCCACATAATGAGTGCATCTGGATTGAAAATATCGTCAGGTTGACCGCTAGAGGAAGGAATTTTCCTTGGAATTTAAGGAAACAAAGAAGGAGCCGAATTGGTGGAGCTTTATGAGGAAATGAAAGGAGAGAAAACACGGGAGCGAAATGAAATTCCGTCTCCTGATAGGTATAAAAAAACAGAAAATACATACTAGACTTATATCAAGTGTTTGAGGAAAGAAATTCCATTTCCTGACGAAGGAAAAATATGGTTCTAAGAGGGGAAGGTGTTTTTAAGAATTTTTCATGCACGTGCGCGTAAACAAAACTTAACCTCTGGAGCGTAATTTATCATTGGTTATGCTTACTTTTCGGAATTTCAGAACTCATTTCCCTTTAATCAATTGCATGATTTGATAGCACGTCGACATCTGCGGTGGATGCCTTACATATCCTTGCGAATATTTAAATCAGCGAATGAGTATTGTAGTTGACAAGAATAATGTTGTTGTCTTCTACAGTATTTACCTTGCATAAGTATTACCGTGTTTAACTATAATATGATATATGATATTAATTTATATTAATGTTATGATTTATTATGGACTTTGATAATATCAAACAGGAACAAATTTTTGAATGATTTTACGCCGAAACCCTTGACTGAACACTTCCAAAGATTCTCAACTCTCTAATACATGACTACCGAAGAAATATATTTTTAGGATTCAAGGTTAAAATATGTTTAAAAAACATCTCAGCTCATGGAAGTTGAGTTAGCGGATGCTGAGACATCGGCATATTTATATATAAACCAGTTTGGCCGAAAAGTTAGTGGGTTCTACGGTTATCAAATTAAATGTTTTTCGAATCGTTTTCAAAATACATGTATATCTTATCATCCAAAATACCTTTTTACACGAATGATGTCGGATTTTCGGAAATAATCGACTGTATATTTATTTTTATTTATGTAATTACTTTCTATTTGTATTCTGATTTCAAAGGACATCTCAGTGAAGAAATGAGGCACTCTTTGGAAATCTTACCATTGTTTGTACACGTTTAAAGCCACAGTGCTTATTTGCAATAAACATACTTAACTTCCAAAGTATGGCTCCTTTTGGTAAAGATGGCTTATTAAGAAATCACGGCAGTAGCAAAATAAAGTGCATAACCCCATCCAAGTTTAATCTAACCTTGGACGATGTATTACATTACATTAAATATTTACATTATATATTGTTAATTACGTATTTAAATCATATAATTACATGTAAATCATAATTAATTCAATATTTAAATAATATCAGTATAATTAATCAAACCAGTATATTTTATTTAAAAATATTATTAAAATTGATTAAATAGTTAATTAAATGAGTAACTAAATTTTACATACGTTAAATATTTACATTAAATATAAGCATTTCTGTTCCATTTTACAATACGGCTTTCTATTTGTGTCTTTCGGGAACAGCTTAGCGATTACCAAAGCTAAGCGGGAAACAGTATGTCATAAGTGAGTTGTATCAAATCGGAATCCCCGAGGACGGCACTTGCACGAGGTCAGCAAGTACCCTCAAATTCGAATCCCAAGGCAAAGCGGAGGAAAGCACTTAACCTGGCCTTAGCAGCCTTGTCAAAGGAAACCCCTTCAGAACGATCTCCAGAGGGTCATATTCAAGCCCCTCTCAGCAGTACGCGCACGACCTCGAACGTCGCAACGTAAAAACTATGTAACCACCGTGGTATGTATTTTCCCGGTGCAGAAGTAGTAATTAACTTTAACCAACCCCCAAGTTGCCTGTAATAGTAGCCTGACTTGTTACACTTCTTCGATAGGATATTATGTAACCTTCCGTATATAATAGCATTGGTCTACCTCGTTTACAGGTCGATCTCCACAATCTTTACTTAAAACTATTATTAACTACATTTCAACAATGACGGGAATTCAACAAAAAGCACATGTTATTTAATTTAATTTTGGTATAGCCGAACTCATCTCAGAAAAAAATATAAATAAAATTTTAAATTAACATTAAATTTATTAATTTATA
>KZ309469.1:532759-616166 GCA_000376725.2 Ladona fulva
AAATTTATTAATTTATAATTTTTATATTAAAAACTACTGCTAGAATTTTTTCGTATTCTCATCTATAGCTTACGAATTAGAGTGCAAAAAGTTGTTTTCAATATATTTCGTAATTTAACGTTGTGATTACTTTCCTGCCGATAACGAATAGAGGCACATATATTTGTAGAGATCGAGATTTCCACTCTCACGCTAGGTCAAATCGCATCTCACGCAGTACTCAGCTTACCAGGGTTATAAGAATAATGCGCGATTGATCAGCAAGTAGGGAAACACCTTTTTAAATTTTAAGTTTAAGATTTATTTACCATATACAACAGAAAATATATCCGAATAACAAACTTGAAGTTTGCTGTTATAGGTTTCGTACATTTCTGGAATTAGTGGGGTTCTTTTTATTCTGCTTCAAATCACAATTCTAATTTCCCTAAATCTCGGACGGAGAAATATTTTTCAAGCGATACAATTTGCTATTCTGATGAGATAGAATAAATATTATTCCATTGCTGAGATACTATAAATCCATCGGTATGTCCCAAAATTCGAAGCAAATAAATATTTATAAAATCGCAGTATCTGAGTAGCCACCAGCCCAAAGGACAGTTGAACATCAACCTCCTCAATTCTCTCTTGATTTGGTAGCTATGGCCTTCGATAGGGAGGCTTTCTAGGCAAGATGAGGATTGAGGTAGTTTTCTCATGCTTTCCTCACTGAGCCAGAGTTTTCTCAATGGAATAAGTCGCGTAAGTGCAGCACGATGACCTATTTATTTATTTAAATGTAGTTACGTTGCAATTTGACCATCTGGCAAGGTGGCGACGCAAAACTTTTCTTATCTTTAAATAAAAAGACCAGGTTGAATGCCATTTCTTTCTCTTTGTTTTAAGTCTTTATTCTTTTATCTTTATTTTTCCTATTGTTTAAGTACTTGTAATAGTTGAAGGTTAAGTACTCAGCTCTGAAGCCGGTTTGGAACACAAACCCTCCACCATCAGATACTGAAAGCCCTGAAAATGGCATGAGGCTTACTAGGGAAGATGATGAGTGAAGGGAGATAGTACTATGAGCAGAAAAGGTCCATATACGTAAGAACAGCACGAATAAAGCCCTATGCATAAAACCCAGGTATTTCTTTAGTGCTGATGTAAATGGTTTGCCTATTCGTTTCGTACACCTGTCACAGATTTTTACAGCATTCACAAAAGAGTTATAAGGACAAATTCCATGTAGTATCACTCATACCATATTAACTTTCATAACACACCATGAATAACACTGAGAAAAGTATTACGGAAACATAAGAAAGAATACAGCGTAACTGAAATTTTAGAAATTCTTGGTCGGGAATCATTCGAAAAAATGCTGTGGGTAAATCGATTTGTAGACATCTTTCAGGTAAAAAACGGAGGCGAGACTTGGAATGAGGTGAGAATAGGAGGACCGTTTTATTTTTCTCGAGGGGATCATAAGCAGCAGTTAAAGCTGAAGAAACAAAGAACAGATTTAGCTAATTATTCGTTCCGATATAGAGGGATTAAAGAGTGGAATAGTTTGACTGAAGAGGTCTTTATACCCTTACCTAAGAGCAAAAAGGAGCTAGGAAAACAATGCAGGGTTTATTGAGATATAGAAGTGCAAATTGTGTGAATATTTTCTTTAAATTTAGAATCTATATAATATAAAAGATGAAACATGTAGTAGGGATTATCTATTGTATATCGTTTTTTTTAATATTGTATATTATATGATTAAGCTGCCACCAGACTTTGCTGCGACAATTTGTAATTAAATAAAAAAAATTAAATTTAAAATAAATTTCCTTATACCCTATACGAAAATGCAAACAAAACCATTCTACGAGATATTATAGCAGGAGCAATTAGAGTAGTTTTCCAAAGATTAACTTCCCTTTATTCAGCCTCGCTCATATTTCAATACCTTTCATATTATCACAGCCATTAATGAAAGTAGCTCCATTCGAAATACGGCTGGAGGAACTAAATAACGATTACTCGCTTAGTTGAAGACATAAAAGATAAGTCTATCTTTGTAATTATCAGACAAAATTCTGACCGTACGCAGCAAGAAATTTCGCAGAGGTTTTCAACGACTCTCCAATCACTCTCTATCTTCCCTTCCCAATTACTATAGATTCTTAGTCCGGAGGATTATCTCGTGGGAAGAAATCGCTCTAAAAGAATGGACCCTAATAGAGCGACGCGGAAGCTGTTACGCGAGTCGCCAGATGTGAGGAGTGGGCAAACAAACCAGGAAGAGAAAAGACGACTCTGGAAGAAGTCAGAGAATGGCCTCTCTACATTAGTTGTTTGAGCTAATGTGTATATAGTTTACTCTAGTGAAAGGAAAAAATGCGGCAGTTGGGATAAAAGGGACTTGAGATAGGCGATTGTTGACCGAAAGAAGGATCACAGATCCGACACTATTCTTTCCGCGCCATGGCTTCCTGTCTCTCGCTTCCCTCCCTACAATAAATACTCCCAGAATCCTCTCTCCCCTTTCTGCCGATGGACCCTTCACTCTCATTACGGTAGGAGCGCTCCCTCGGCAACCCATCTCTCCCTTCCTCTCCCAAACCTTTGTCTTTCTTTCAAGTATCCTACTTCTTTTTTATGCTCTTTTGATTCTGTATCTTCCACTTTACCTTCTTCGTCATATATTTTGCCTCCTACCTTTCCCCAAAGCTAATGTTTAATTGCTCCTGCTATAATATCTTGAAGAATGTTTGTTTGTCTTTGTGTACAGGATAAAGGAAAATGCATTTTAGATTTACTTTCTCTCCGTGTTGTTCATGGCTGTAACTGTATGAATGGTTCTTAGATATGAGTGATGCTGAATCATGAAATTCATCCTTGTATGTACTCCTTTTTGAGTCAACAAATATCTGTGATAATTATAGGAAATGAGTTAGTAAATCGTCTATATCTGTCCAACTGTCCATCACTACTAAACAAACCCCTGGGTTTTATGCATAGGGTTTTATTCATGCTGCTCTTTCTTGGGTCGCTCTTAGCATGGCAGCTCTTGTGAGGACAATCTCCCACACTCCTTCCCTAGTAAGCCTCATGCCATTTTCAATACTTTTGGTGCTCTTATAGATTCCGGAAAATCGAATTGCATAATAACTAAGGTGAATGAAATACATCCGTAACACCTCCATTATTATTCTTAAATACGAACAGTATGACGTCATTATAAAGCAAAACATTCTCCTACAAACTTACGGTTAGCCATTTAGTAGATTCCTTACTGTGTGTAAAATTATCCTTTGGTTCCTATCGCTTAATGACGACACAATGTGTCGGAACCGTTCGCAATGTAGAGCATACCGTATAATGTATGCTCATCATTACAATATAATTTTTACTTAATTATTTCTTTACCTCATTACATATTCATTTCTTTGTGTATCTTGTCTTGAAGGAACATTTTTACTAAAGTCTTCGAAGCTTTCTTAATCTTTCTGGTGAAAATACGGTTAAATTTAGATCTTATGCGTATTCCCTGAATATATTTACTAAAAACAATGAATCAGTAATGTTTCTTTCTTATCTTCTGACTTTAACAGACAATGTGTTTGCGCAAATTTTTCATATCCCTCTTCGTTACGACTGTGTTCCTACTATATTCACTAGTCCCTTGACCATCGTATATTAATTTTGAACCATTGTCCATTTATACATATTTTACATTAATAATCATTATTTTTAAATCTTCCAAAATTAAACCTTTTATCAACTTGTTCTATCTCTTAAGGTCAACGTTAGATCCGTACACAACTTTATGAATGGATTATACTCGTAAGTCGATTATACCCTCAATGTATACTCGTGTTGCCGTAATTAATAAAGTATCACTATCATTATCAATTTCTCAGTCAGCATTGTTTAATTTTTCTAATTCCTCGAAGTGAGTACTTCTTACTTGTGTCTGAGCATTTCCTCTTCCGTTAGGTTTCCTCCCACATTGACATATTCTAAGCTGATATTCCACGTTAAAGATTTTCCAACCCATCGTCCTTTTCGTTTTTGCCGAGTTTAATATATATTAATTATTATTATGACATTTGAGGTTGGATGGTCATGAGAGTCCCACTACACCTACCAGGTGGTATAAGGGCTCTAATCGATCAATCATTCTTCCTCCATCCTCCTTCACCTCCTTTTACACAATATATTCTCATTATTCCTCATTCTCCCCTATTTCTAACCTCTGTTTCTCTTCTCCTAACCATTTTCTGTATTTCGGTCCATTTTTCTTCTCCACCTTCCCTCTGACCCACCTCCTTTTACCTTCCAACGCCTCTAAATCTCTCTCTTTTGCGCCATATCTCATTAACGTTGATGTTTTTCTTTCTGCTTCTTTCTTTCTTCTTGAAATCACTTCCCACGAACTTCAACTCCCATCTTATCTCCAGTATTTTCTCTTCCCTTTCCCTCGATTTCTTTGCTCTTCTCCTTGGAGATGCGCTTATCCGAGATTTCTTTTCTCTTTTTGCTGACCTTTAATACTTGAGGAATATTCATTCCTTTAATATCATTTGTCTCGCAATTCTTTGATCTCTTTAAAAATGTGTCGTGATGCAGAACTTACCTCATGATGATTATTTCGGTGCTTTCGTGAAAGTATTTTGTAGTAGTTTCATATAAACATATTGGTTCAGTGTAGAAGTAATGGTAGGCAAGTACTTCAAAACAACCCAAAACATTATATTTGCCATATTTCTATTGCTTGTATTGTTTAATCTTTAACATGCTGCGGTACTTAAAGATTTCTTACTTTCACTGCCGACCAGAGAAAGGATTATCTTTCCTCTAACTTAAAAAAATCTAGGCAAAATGAGGGAAATTGATTTCAAAGATGAAGAAAGTAAACAAGTTAAAGATTAATAAAACATCCGTCGCTTGTTAATATATGCATAGATAAAGAGCTGCTTCTTCATCTAGTTTATACTCGTATATCTGATAATCCTGCGGCAAATTTTATTCTAAATTTGTACTTCAAAATTCGAACTTCAAAATGTCTGCTTCGAAGTACTTTCTTCGAAATTTACCTTCAGAATTTTGTTTCTTTTACAAATGCTTAATTATAATTCAAAAATCTTCTGTGCACTATATGAATAATAATACTTTGATTAAAATTGGACACCTCCTGAGCAGACTTTGTATGGCAATACTCAAGTCTAATGAATTTGCGTGAGATGTTAAGCTAGACCCAATGTAGAGTGTGCGAGCATTATCTGGGGTACTGCAAACAAACATTGCATTCGTGGTCCATAAAAGGCGAAGGGAAAAGCCTAGCGTTTTGCTCAAATAAATCGGTAATCGTTATCAGGACGGATCTTAGCTCGGAAAGGGAGTCGCAAAAAGAAAAGAGATTAGGGCTTGGGTTAAATATATATATAGTAAATTTGAGGATAGTATAGGCATTGAGGATTTAGAAGATAAGGTGCTCCGTTACTGCTACATAGGCTCATCAGTTACTGCGAAAAAATATAAGAAAATACATGAAATTCTCCTGCGATCTACATTCGTCACCGATAATCCGGAAAGATGCTACAAACAATGCAAGCACCAAAGCCCTGCAATATCGCTCTTTTATTTCGGTCAAGTCTTTCTTGTTTCAACTACTTCAGTAATTATAACAATCGTCGTTAAATTACTCAGCCCAAAGGCCGCTTTAAATCTTAACCCTTCCACCATTAGATACCAAAACTCGGGAAATAGAATGAAACATATTAGGAAAGATGAATACTGAGATAATTTGTCCTTATTTTTATCACTGAGAGGGACTATTATGACTAATGCGGCCATGAAGTAGCAGCATAACTCCTCTATGAATAACATCCCTTGATTTACCTTGTACTTACCTAGTAACATTCAATATCAGCTACAATTTGACCATCAAATATTTAGCCAAAATATCCACAATTTTTCACGTACCTGCAATAATAGTCGACACTAGATTTTCGTATGTGTCTTGACATATGTGCAGTCATGTATAGCGTATCATTATGCATTAGCGTATCATATTCAGGTGGCCAAAGCATAGACAGAATTTTCTATTAACAAATCCAGATAAAGCAGGAAGAACTAAAGAAAAATTTTAATTACGCAGACTTAGAACGTATCGCCACGCGTTGTTGTTATTATTGGAGATTTATCAACAGCACGTCTTCTCCCTATTTGTCTTTGTCTTACTTTATTTTCTCTTATTTTCCATATTCTCCACACTTATTAAAATTTCAACCCAGATTAGACATGGTAATCGTTCCTCGAAAAATAAAATAACATAAAAGTCTACTCTTATATTCTCTCTACCTCTTATATTCGAACTGAAATACTTGAATATTATTTAGATATATGCAGTATTTTCTGGACAGGTAAATGGTTTGCTTATTTATTTTCTAATATTATCACATGATGGATGAAATTCAAGTGAGCACGTAAGCGTAGTATTTCATATTATCCAAGTCGTCCATCTCTGTGATCGAAAAAGAGCTTTACTCTTCGCGCTCTGTCTGTTATCACGCCAACCGAGCTGTTCGTTTATTTGAAATGAATTTTCCTGCCCGAACATTGTGTTCGTTAAGAGCGGAAATTCAATTTTTCTCACATTTTGAAAAATATTTTTTTATACTACCCCTTTTCTCTCTTTTTCGATTATTTTTGCCGTGTTACCTTTGCACCCTCTTTGTTCCCACAGCAATTTCATTACCTTTTTTCCTTTTTATTTTTATGCTCGAAACGTTCGACAGCTTCGCTTAGCTGTTCTTGATTTCACATTTTGTGCTAGTTCTGCTTGCCAAATAAAATTACTGTATCTATATACTTGAAGTTTCCAAGTCCTTCTCTTACTTTAATTGAGTCTCAAATATATGATAAATTGCTAGAGATAAACAAAATTTTTAAATTTAAATTAAATAGTTAAAGGAAGCCTTCACTGGAAGAATTTTTCACTTTTTAAATCCACAACTAAATACTTCCAATTTTTGTCGACTTAAATTAATTTTCATTATTATATTATTCACTTTTTTACGTTGACGATGGGTTAAATGGAAGGAGAGACTCAATTTTATCTCAAATAAGGACGTTACTTATTAATTAATGTAAAAAAACGAAAAATAGATCAAGATACCATAATTACCTCGAGAGATATGAACTTAAATTTTAGGTTTCGACGTTTAAAATGATGATGGAAACTTGTAATTACTCCTTCAGTGACTGTGAGGGAGAGAGTTTCAATTGAAGTAATTAAGTGTTATAGAGTAAAGAGTATTGAGAGGAGATGGATTGCTAAAGAATGTGATAGAGCGTAGAATACAAAGGGAAAAATAGAAGGGAAGATAAAGACAAAAGTTGTTAGATAACATAAAGGATGGAGTGAGCAATGAGGAAGCGAAAGAAATGGCGTTGAGTAGGGAATATTAGGGCACATTAGCCTACAATAAGGTATAACACATAGGTATGTAATTTTTTTTATTTGAATATGTATTAAAACTTATATAAATACAACCAATTCTGGAAAACTTACCCCCTTCTTTGTGTTTTCCTTTTCATCTACATATGTACTTGTGTATATATTACATATTACATCTATATATGTACCTCGCATACCGCCTTTCAGTGTTCAACAAGAGATGCATGCACCATCACTCTAATTCCCAAATCCATTGCTTTCTCGTTTCGTTCGTAGAAAAAATTATTTCTGGAAACGACTTTTTCTAGCAACTATTTCCCTGATTTTTCTCGCAGTATCAGAACGGCCAATGTAACTAGATTTCCGGCTACTTTTTTCTTCAGATGATCTGTATCCGCAAATGCATCTTTACTTTCTTCGTGCTATCTTTACCTTTACCTTTAAATAAATCTTTATTTACCATGCCAATAATGACGATAAATTGAATGGAAGAGAAGACCTCTTGTCACGTTTTTAATATTTTATATGCAATTTTTGTATTATTCTATATTTTTGATATTGTTTGTGGGTGCTTTATTAGTACATTTATTTTACACCCATTTTTCTCTTATTTCTCTTATTCCATTTTATTACTATTATTTATGGTTTAGAAGTAATACCGGACTATTAAGTCTCAGTATCGCCCGATATAAATATTAATGTTTGAATACTCTTTCTTTGATTATTTTTGCCTTTTGACGTATCTACTTATTCGGATATTTCCAGTTTTCTCCCACAAAGGCAGACACTAAACAAGGTACGGAGCACTTAAGATTCATGGATCTGATCGTAGTATTTAAGTTATCTCCGAAGTCGACTTATATCTCTTTATTATCCGTCGGCATTAGCTTGACCTTTACTGTCAATATACCAAGTCTCTTCGTATCTTATCTGTAAATCTAATTCCTCGCCTTTGTCAGTTA
Organism: Ladona fulva; assembly: GCA_000376725.2. Lineage (NCBI taxonomy): Eukaryota > Metazoa > Arthropoda > Insecta > Odonata > Libellulidae > Ladona > Ladona fulva. The sequence continues at coordinate 541,160 of KZ309469.1, forward strand.
ATAAATATAACAGGAAAAGTGAAGAATTTAATTTATCAATGCTTAAATCGAGCATTCCCTTCGTGGCATGCATTGTGAGTGAATGAGTTAAAAATGCAACGTGAGGAATTGAGGATTAGCCTCATCGGTGTACGTTAATTTACGTTCGTCCTCAATTGAAGCGCTGGAACTCACGTCAGCAAACAAAATCCGAGCTTTCCATCACCATTCGTCCGAGTTCGATAAGAAAGGTCATCTATATTTGGGAGAACTAATCATTGCTGTCCCATCTATCACATTCCTTTCCCTTCTATTCTTCCACTTGACTTCATTCTATCAGTTGTTGTCGCTCCGCCGATTTTATCGCCAGTTGAGCCTTTCCCAACTTTATCAACGCTCGAATGAGCGAATGTTATACGTTATCAATATTGCATGACAGAAATCGCAGTTATCTGAATGATTCTTGGAAAAATTTCTCCTTATCAATAATGTTTCGTCACGGAGTAAACGTTTCATTACTCAAACATAAACGGTACTGACGTTCTTAACATCGTGATGGCATCCATGTACGTTCGTGAGCAAGTAATGCTGAGTCGCCATTGAATCGAACTTTTGATTACTTGGAGAGGTGTATGTACGCCGCGTATGATCTATAATCAGGAGCAAGATCCCATGATTCTAATATATACTTTTTATTCATAGCCATATTCCCATCACTAATGGACTCGGCTGATGATTGGTGATGACGATGATTTTGGTTTGGGTGCTAATTTTCACGTCCGGATTCCCTTTTTGCCACCTACCCTTATAGGGAAATCGGTCACATACAACCATTCCCTGACCAGAAAAATCCGATTATTTAAGGTTCGAATGCGAAACCTTGAAATTGGAGTGTTAACACTAACCACTTTGCCACCGCGGCCGTTCTAAATTCTAATGTATCCAACCTACTATCGGGTGAGGGTATCTTCGCCATGTTATACAGCAGGAAAACTAGATCATACATTTATTTACATCTTAGCTATGTATACATCATCATAATCATCATTTAAAGAAATGAATTACTGTTCTGACGTACATGATATATTAACTTATCTGGGAATTCATCCCTCATGCAGTTATTTTCTTTTATCCCCATGTACAGTATCTTTGTGAAAATTATTAGTAGTGTCCGTCAGTCTGTCCGTTCCCCTTCTATTTATGAAACGGCTCGTTTTAGAGGTATGTAGTGTAAACTGTGTATGATTTCTAATTGGTAGGAAGCCTTAGAAATTCTCAAGGAGAAACGGACTATCTGCCTAACGGGATGGCGATGAGACCGGGACTCGAATCCGGGGCTCTCAATCTCCGGTTGGCTGCTCTGACAATTTAGCTATTCGGCCAGAATATATAGATATGCCGTTCGGGAGACTTTGTAGGTAAGAGTATCGACGTATCGTTCGCAGCCACGATCTCATAGAGGCCATACAAAGTGATGGAAAGAAAAACCCCTTCAGGATAAACACAAGGAAAAGGAAATCTGTCATATTTGATCCGAAGTCCTGAGTTCAAACCCTGGAGTCAATTCTGTGATTAATAGTGGGAACTCTCCATTTAGAAGTGGAACATTTCTATATTACGAATAAGTTAAATTCTTGGTGTTTTCACCCCTTATCACATGCCGATGGACGTGAAGCATATTACGCGTGCGTGTGTGGATTTTACGCGTATCTGTTGGTTATCTCATATACATTTTTCTTTATTAGTTCATATTCTAATGAATAAGTTAATACGAGAAACTTTACATCTAATTTGAATGCTTCACGGTTTTATGCTCATCTATTTATTTGTATCTGTAGTAATTAATTCAAGAACTGCATTCCCCCTTCGAGTTTTCTTCTATTATTCTTCCAGTGTCTATCCCACATTTCCCTCTCTATAGCGCTGCTTCCTTAATTTCCCCACTTGTGCCCTTCCGCCGGATTCTCTCGAACCACAATCCGGTCTCGCTGAAGCAGCGGTTGGTCGTCCAAGCGTTTTGCCTGAAAATCAAGAGACGGAAAACCCATCGCATCACCCATTAAAATTCCCTCCATTTCCCCTTTTCCCTCCAGAAATTTTCACCGCTCTTTTCCTTTAAATCTCCTCTAAAAAATTCTTCTGCAAACGTTACGGAAACTTCCGAGCTCTCCGCAGTAATCTATTTTCCTAATCGATTTCAAATTACGAATTTCTATGATGCGACTATATCCCGATTATTGGAATACTTTCCTTTCACTTTTGGTATTGGATAAAGGAAAATGTATCTTTCATTTACTTTTGTTTCTATCTTGGTCATGGCTGCGATGATGAAAGGCTACTGATGTATATAAATTAATTAAATAAATAATTTATTTATAACGTCTTTAATTTGGGTGAAACTGAGACTTTAAAATCTCCTCCTTTAATTCCAGACAAAGGAATTAGTGGAACACTTGTGAATAGATACTTTGTTTCCGAAATGCTTATAGAAGTGCTTATAGGGTGATTCTCTGAAATCGGTAATCCAGAATTTCCTCAAAACGCGAGCTCAGCCTCCCGACATAAGACTCATTTAATTGTTTTTAAAACGTCTAATAGATCTGCATAGTAAATAATGATAAAAGATAATTTGAAATAATAGAGAATAGAAAGAATAATTGTAGAAATGGAGTCTAAAATTGAACTAAGAGAATAGAATTCGAATAAAGGTCCCTCTTTTAGTCGTTAATAACGCTATCGATTCGAAGTTGTGAGAATTTTGATCAGATAAAACGAAATATTTATTTGATTTTGTGGGTATGACAAATCGATAGGTAAAATTTGCCACCAAATAGGAGTATTTCTTAATCAGCTCGATTTTGCAGATTACAAGGAGGGAAATTAATTTTTGCTTTGTCGCATACAAGGAAATGAGAAAATGAGATATTTATCATTACAGGAATAGGAAAAGGAAACCATTTGTACGGCTTCGGATTAGCTGTAGCAAAATTTAGGTATACAAAGAAAATTTAAATTGTTAATTAGAAATAAATTATTTATTAAAATGTTGCCATTGATTAATTAAACAATATATGTTAATTTGTATGTTATATAATTTTTTAAATTATAATTATAATATAACAATTATATATTTATATTTTTTAATATGCATATTGATTATATATATGCGTATGTAATATTAAATAAACTATGGGTGCTTGAAATAATACAATGATCAATTTAAATTCTTCGAAAATAACAACATATTATATCTGAAGCATAAAATTCAGTGGTTCAAGACAGCAGCATCGACAGAGTAACTATCCGAAACTATCGGTTTTCCTCTCTTGACGTAATCCGGCGACGTTGGTATTATACAATCGAATTTTGCCTCTTTTAGCCAAACTACTCCTAATTGAATTCTTCTCCGATAGAGTTTTTCCGCCTCTGCAGGACCTTGAGATCGATGGTTAATGAAGCGGGAATGCGTTACCCTTTTCGCTGGAATCGATGCAATTAAAATAGTTTTCGACTGAGTGGTCATTAATTGGCCGTATGAGTTCTTGTTACAATCGACTCAGTTTTGATGTGTTTATCAACTCTCCAGCTTCCGCAATGGAAATAACTTTCTTAGCGATTGTTGTTCGACCCTATATTTTGCAAGGCCCAGTCCAAGTGAACCCTCTTTCCAGCTCACCTTGTATATGATGGCATAAATGTTAAAAGTGAACATAACAGATTCCGAAGCTCTTTGGTGATCGAATCTCTCATAAACGGTGGACGAGTAAAGAAAACAACGTTGGAAGGAGGGAGAAAAATACTGCATAAAAACAAAGAGTTATAATTTTAAAAAATATAATGTGAATGAACTGAGTCCTAAATATATTATTAAATTTTAAATAGCTGTAATTTTGCTATTAAATGTGTAAAATACTAAAATCAGGATTTGAATGTCTAGGAAAAATGGAAGTACTAGTTTATTCGCTCAGATACAAAGTCAGAAGATTATTTCAAGCAATAAACTAAAAGAAAACCAGAATTTGTTTCATAAAATTTTTCCTCCGCCTTGATGTGGTATTCAAGTCAAGTTTTTCTTCCTGATTTCAGGTTGTAAAACTTCTTTAAGTAGCAGCAGTAGATTTTAGCTCGTCCTACAAAATAAAACAATTTACTCTCTCATTTGGCAAAAACAGAACTGAGATTCTAAAAATAAGTAATTTTGGAGTTAAATATCTAAAGTTTAAATTAAGACAAAAACAAGACATCGAGGTTTTTAGTCCTTTTCACGAATTGTTACTATAATACATACTTAAAAATATTCAGCGATTTTAAATTGCACACAAATCTTATGGATGTCCTGTGCGAGAAATGGAAAAGTATATCAATACAACTAGCTAATTAAGAAACAGTACTTTCCCTAGATTTCTGTAATCGCTATTGAATATGAAAATCTTCAACGACAAAAAAATTCATAATAGTTATTGTCATTAATCGTTATAAAATGACGCTTAAAAAGGTGTTTCAGAAATCTTTCATACGATTCATTTCCCTATGCTTCTAGAAAGGTGGCCATGTAAAAATCGATTTTTGATTTTATTTAATGGGATATTCCGTAACGATTTCCGAGCCTTGAAACGCTGTGGCCATTAAATCCTTCCCTTTAATTCGTTTCCATCAGTTTTATTGATAACACGAGTTCATTTATATTCTTTGTAATCCGCGAGTAAAATAACAAGCCGGACGGCCCTTTTTAGTGAATAGGCGGTTTTTAACTTCTGGAAAAATGACGATCATTTTGCGGATACGACTAAATATAAACGTTCAAAAATTCTTGAGATCGATCATTCTCTCAATAATTAATAATCAACGTATGCGTTGTCTGTTTTTCTAAATTTATACCTTTATGACTTCAATTTGGTTATAAAATATAATATGGGAATAAAAAACAACAGAAGTTAGATGAAGGAAGCTCAGGATCCAGTACGTTGGATGACGTAGAAACTTGTTGGAAGACTTCCATTTAATGATGATGAAATTATTCGGAAATATTAATGACTATAATGATGATATTATTTTATTTTTATTTACAATTATAATAGATAACATCCCGTCAATTACAAGACATAACATCTATATAATGAAAAGTATAATTGAACTGAGTACTTGCACACAATAAATTAATAAGATAATGCAGCTCATAGCTCACTATAGCAAAATGCCTAGAATGAATTTCTGTAATATACTGAAATTGTTTCAAAATGAAATAAATAACACTGAGTAAAATTAAAATCTCTAATAACAATATTATTAATAAAAAGACCCTGAAAAGTAACGAGAAGGAATCTAATAAATAATCGGCCTCATTGCATGAGTATGCTGTGGACGAAAGATTATTTTGACGTGAAGACATTAAAAATTACAACAAGTTCTCTTATGAAATTATGAAAAAATTTGAGGTAGGTATGTGTTGATAAAATAAAAAATAAAGATGGAAAACAAATTTGTTTCCATTCTTGGAATGACCTTCCATCCCATCCAAACTATTGTTTTCCTTCCTTGTAATCGAGTTCCACAAAGTTACGGCTTCGACGCTTGATTTTAATAAGAATTAAATCGATATTATTCTAAACATGAAAACAGACCTTGAAAAGAAATAAAGATCTTTGGAAGATAGAGCAAGTTAGAATAATATCAATAGTAATGCAATGCTGTAAAATAGAAAATTCTATGACAGAAATTACGACTCAGTAGATAAACTTGACCCTGGTATGTTCCAATCTCTTTCCATCTACCAACTACAACTAAGTAATGTGAAATAAAATAAGTAAATAATAATGATTATTGAAAGAAAAGAACATTGGAACGCGGCGGCTAATGAATTAGTGGTTTACTCTGAAAGCCTTATGTCGGCAGATTGATCTCACGTTTGTACTCATACAATAAGCTCCGGATTACCAAGGAAAAATTGAATTAAAATTGAAAAAAATAATAATTGTTTTATTAATTGTTAACATTTATTTTTAAATAAACTAAAATAATTTTTCCACCTTTGTGGACCTTCGTGAAGTTGGAGACCTTGTTTCCGAAACTCGCGTTGGGTAATTCCTAGTAATCGGTTATCTGAAACTCCGCTTGTCCCGAAACGAGAGTTCCATCAGCCAACATACGGCTTACGGAGTTTTCTTAAACCTCTAATGATTATAGATTAGAATTAAATATAGATTATGTGTCCCACCTTAAAGGCTACTAGCACGCTTCCCCCCGTTTGGGAAAGCATACCTTATCCGTTTAACTGGTTAGATGGCCGCCTGCCATCCGCAGTCCTCAGGTTTGGGAACCACACGTCGCCCTGCTTATTGATCCAAGCCTGAAAAATGTGTTTGCCCTTGAATTGGGGAACGCAAATGCAGGTAGATCACCACTCACCCGTGTGTTCCACTTGACGGGATACGGATCAATGCAACACTTCCTTTCTCCACGAAGGAACCTCCAATTAGAGTGAAGGCTCATTTTTCAATATCCCATCTTTGGAAACATACCTCGAGAGACTGCGGGTGTACATCACGTCCGGTGGGAATCTTCACGAATCGATGTGCGGATCGCACCGAACAAAAAATCCATCGCTGTCTGCATCAGCTCCCCAACGGTGAATCGTTACCCGGTTTCCTACCGGTGCCGTAATTGGGATGCCCGTTGTTTGGTGAAGCGGAGAAGAAATATACGTGGATCCCGCATACACGCCGGGTCAACCCTCTTAATTCCCATGCCTGCAGGTTTCCTCTTCATCGGTCGTCCCTTCACTTGGCTGCCTTTGCATAGTTTCCACCTCCTATCCTTTCCCTCGATTTTAAGTGAGCTTCACTCCGAATTTCTTTGCCTTTTGATTGCTTCATTCCATTCCTGAATCACGTATCCTCCATTTTCATACGTCTTTATGTTCATTTTGAGTCACCTTATCAGCTGCAATGGCTGTTACAAGTGCAATAACACTTTAGCATAGGAATTTTTAAGTATTAGGGCTGTGACGTCATGAATTTTTCGTTCTGGGAGATTTCATATTTATTCAAGAAATTTACGACTTTCCTTACCGTTGGATGTGCAACTAGATCCATCCATTACAGCTGTTTTCACATATTATTAGAACTGTTGATATATTAAACGTAATAAAGCAATTGGTTTCGTCATTATATAAAGATTTCGTCGTTCTTCATCCTATAAAATGTGTTACTTAATAGTTTGGTTTCTTTGAATCGAATTTAAATTATCAATAATGTGTAAATAACGTAAAAACAGGTTCAGCAGAAGGCAGGAAGGCAGCGACATGAGTGGGACTCGAACCTAGATGGGGGCTACCGGATAGCCAAGTGATTAACGTGACTTCAGTGAAAGCGATTCCGGGTTCGATTACCGGTGGTGGCCTACGTGCGAAATTAGCTAAGCTGTCGAAGCACTTTTAACGATACTACTACTTCTCTTACCTAGGTCTCCCACTTTCCAGGCAGATATTCTAACATTAATTGAGACATACGTCAATAGATACTTGACCATGGTCCATTCCAATCTCTTCACTACCACCAACCAGTACGAAATAATAATATATGATAAACCAGTATAAAATAATAATAATATAGAATAATAAATGATAAAGTAATGACTACAATAGGAATATGGAAGATCGATCAATGCGAGTTTCCATATTTTCGGGTTGATATAAAACATTATTTGTGAAGGAGAAATGATTATGGTAAGATAGCTAAATCGAATCGAAATATGAGAGAAAACTCGTATAACCTTTTGATTAATATATATTTTTTAAATGTATATATGATTTGTCACGGACTTATTCAGAGCATCATTATCCCAAAGGTCTATCTAATGAAAGTAAATCTATCTGAATCACTGTCTTAAGGAATTACTAAGTGTTATTCTTGACCGAAGTCTCAAACAATTTTGTATTAAATAGCACAAAATATACGCATTCTAACAAAATTTAAAACAACGGTACAGTAGAGCATAAAAATTTCATAAGGTAAGGAACTGATCAAAAGATATTAATGTTAACCTACTTTTTAGAAACTAAAGAAATCTCTTCCGACATCCCTAAAGTCTGGGGGTGATGAAAACCTTACATTTAAAGTTATAAAACTACTTAACTGTTGGATATGTCAATGTTTCTCATCAAGATTAAACTTAAAATCCATACTTAACTGGTGCAAACGGCGGTGGAATACCACGTCCAATCAAAAGTCTGCACGCATTTTTCCGTGGAGAAATTCACGGAGCTTTCACGGAACTGCGTTAGCTATCTCGAATTTTCAAACCCACGGTCACGCAAGGTCATAATATTTACCTGTGAGTGGCTGAGAAGCAGGAATTTCTGACGTTGAGAACAAAGGGAAAGGTTGACGGGAGGGAGGCAGGATTTCCTCAACAGCCATGTCCTTCATGAACATCATCTTACATTTTCCTTGTGCTGCCAAACTCGTTACTCGATACTTCAAGACGTTTTACTCGCGTGGCTTGAAAGAGAGCGATCGTCAAGACGTTTTTTCTGCTTTTATTATCTTCTTTCCACTTCACCGTGTAGAATTTATATGCGAAACAAAGAACTTGTGAATAAAGTTCATCATTTTGTATTTAAAAATTCTCGCTTTGTAAATCAGTTCTTTCTAAGAAATTTGGCTCTAAATTGATGAAATTTAGATTTTGGACTTTAATTTGAAGAAAAGAGCTTCTATTTAATTATGATGGAAATAAGGTGATATTTTTAAAGTTTACATCCGAAAGATTTATCTCGAATCTCTCTTATCAACATATCTCCTTCTATTCTCTCCTATCTTATCTCCCTTTCCGTTTTATTTATCTGTTTTCTTCTATTATTCAATTTATTTTCTTCCCCATTTATCTACCTCAGGTTTAAAGGATAGTGCATTCCAGATGAACTTTGCTGTTAAATTTTCCGTGTCAATATAATAATATTACTCCTACAATACTAGCGTTAATAAAATAATATTCTCTATAGATGTTCTGTCCATTTGTGTTTTTATACCATTTGATTCCATTTCTTTGCTGATTATCTCATTATCAATTTTTTTCTTCATATTTTATTCTATAGAGCGGTATTTTTTAACCTATTCAGCTGCTTGCACCCCCTGAATTCTCAGCATGTATTTTTGCACCTTCTACAAAAATATTAATTTTTTTGAACTATGTAGAGCAACATTTGGACTGTTAACGGCATAAAATTATAAAAGAACATTAAGCTGCTGAAAGAAACCACTACATAAAATCATGACAGATAATCTTGTACTTTTTGTCACTGACCAACGTAGGAAGCAAACACACACCTTTATTGTAATCTTACTCTATCTTTTCTCTCAATTTTCGTCTCTTCTATTCTCATGTTTCTATCTCTCTATCGCTTGCATCGGCTTTTCCTCTTCGTGTCCTGTTGCTCTCTTAACTAATCGCTTCACCATTATTTCTTCCCTTTTTTTCCCCATCACTCTTCGTCCTCTCTGTCTTTCCCAATACCATCATCCTTTCTCTTGAGTTTCGTTAGTTACACCTAACCTTGTATACCCTTTGCTTCAGCCCCTTAAACAAGTATGGAATTATAACCAGAGGAACCCGATGAAGATCTAACGAAGGATGACTTCCTAGAAGCCCACGAGATTATTAAATTTCAGACGGTTCACTTACCTCTTTACGGGAAGGTAAAAGGCGGGAGATGTGGGGAAAGGGTTGCTTTGGGAGATTGTTGCATTTGAGGGGTAACGGGCTTCCTGAACGATCGGGAGGAAGTTGGGGGTAGGGGAAGGGCCGGCTTCAGGCAATGAGCTAGCCGCTTCAAGGCGCAAGAATGAAGGGTGCCACCGAAGCTACTTCTTTTAGGAAAAAGCATGAGCGAATAAAAACACACGCTTCTGGGAGCAACAACTTACAATTTCTGTCTCCCATTTAATCCAATTTTAAATATTTGAATGCAAGTACGTAAAGTTAGTTCAGTAACGTGAGATAGTGAGGAGGGATACGATAGAAACATGTACGATTATTCTAACTTAGAACGATGAAACATCAAAATTCATCCTCTTCTTCATCCTCTGGAAATGGTAACTTAGCTGTCGGAATCTGTAATGGGAGGATTTCGTGGCAGGTGAATCTTCGGACATCCCAAACCACCTGCCGGCTTCTGAGGATACGATTCTCTTGTGATGTCCACGTGGTTACTATAACTTATGCCTTAAATCACTAGTGTTCGTGTTCCGCGTCCGTATTCTATCGCAATGCCCTAAGGGTGCGCAATGTTGCTAGGGGATGCTATAGAAAGTTACTTATGCTGAATATAACATAATAACATTCAAATCCCGCATTCTTCAGTTCCAATGGCTACGTGACCCATTCCTCTAACGTCACTATATGCTTTGATATAACCAGAGTCGGCATAAGGCAGTCAGCTAGAGTGGTAACACCATCCGAGCTACACAATGACAGTAACGTATTTATTGAAAGAAAGAATACTTAGTAATTTCGGAATAAATAAATAACTGCTGTGGAAATTTCTTAGTATTCTTTCAATATATTTGTTGAGTTTCACGAAGTCATACTTGGACGTATTCATTTTACTATAGTAACCTATACAAATGATGTCTCTAAAGTACATTCCTTTCTATATTAAAATCTCCAGTTTCGTGAATAATTCATCCGAAAACCTGTTGACCAAAAACACGACCTATTTTGAGGACACTATCTCATCACCGAAACGGTGTATTTTTTGTCAACATCCTTTTAGTAGACGGAGTCAGTTTTTATTTTTATTGTTACATCAAGAATGCCCAAACTCCCTCTTAGACCATTTCGACCAGACCAGATTCGAAGACCACCGGTTTTGGTCTAGTAGTTGTACATTTTGCCGGACATCGTCTCCCATCTTTCTAAACCAGGGTATCAAACAGTAATATTTTCCGGTATACCGGTATTGGCTGCGGTTTAACGTCAAAAACAAAAACCGGTTCATTTCCGGTTTCGTCCCAATTTCCAACGTTGATCCGGTTGGAAACGTCTATTTTTTCGCTTCATCATCGTAATATTATATCTTTTTTATTTCTCAATGCTCTCACAAACATCGATTTACTGGACAATTACTTAGTGTTGAGCATAAACAATAACAACGGACGAACTTACACTCTACCATTCCCTAACCGGAAAAATCCGAGTAGTCGGGCTCGAACCCGGGACCTTGGGGTTGGAGCGCTAGCACACTAACCACTCCTTCAACTAATTTTAGGTAAAATGTTATTGCAAGGAATCAAAAATTGGAACGAAATGAATGCTTACGATTTTGGATCGGGTTGAGGAATTTAATTTTGTCTATTCGGGATCGGTTTACACTCTGGCATAAGTAACGGTTATTACGGTTTTCGGTTTGGTTCCGGCTCGATTCCCTGATCTAAATCCGACGATCTAAACCGATCAAAGGAAAAATCTTACCACTGTGACGTCTATATTGACGTGTTTTACCATAACCAATTCAGTCACCAAGTTCCACGTAGCTCATCAACGCAGTTCCCCAACTCGTCTAATGCTTAGGCAGGTCGGTCGCGCACGACCGCCTCTTAAACGGAAAGTGATTTGACAGCCCTTAGGGATAAGACAGGACCTGACAGTAATGAGAAAGGGGAAGTTAGCGAGGGCTCAAATGAGGTAGTGGATGAGGCTGTTAAAAGGAAGAAACAAAGGGAGAGGTGAGGATTAGTGAGAGAATCGAAGGCATCGAGGGGGGAAGAATCAGGAAGATGGGTGGAAGGCGCAGATCCGAAAGCTCAAGGGTAAGAGCGAATGAAATAGGTTAGAGCGGAAGTGTGCGGAGAGTAAATTTCAAAGGGGAGGCAGGAAGTGAGTTAGGATCGGCGAAGGGAATGGAGTACTTCAGAGCGAAAGAGGATGTCAGATGGATACAGCAAGGGAAGGAGACGAAACGTTTTCCGTAAAGTTTTGAAATGGAGCGAGAGACAGGGACAACTTTCATATGTAGAAAGATTTCATCAATTAGACTCCCTAGCTGAGGTTCTCTCTCGATGACTGTTGGATTGTTTCCGGTTCATTTCTTTTGTTTTATACAACACCTTTTTGAAAAAGTTTATTACGAGTAAACTGCGAAACAAGGCAATCGCTAAGTTGTCATAAACTTAGCGATTAGCGCTACCAACCCGATCAAGGTCGCCACTTAAACTAGCAATCATTCACCATTCATACAAAATCATTCTCTTTGAGATGAGGCGCAATCTAGATATTTTTCTCAGGAACACAGCACAGAACTCCTACATGAATGCCCAACATTTTTTAAACGCCGCCCAACCAATTTTTTGCGGGATGTGTATTTTATAACAATTTGGAATGCTTTTGTCCTTATTTTTCACGAATATCCTTATAGTATCGCCCAATGAAAATGCTATAATGAGATTATACAGTTCGTTCTTCCATGGAACCAATGGAAGTCTGGAGTTTGTAGTATGTATTCTTTCTTAATAATCACGGGATTGCTTTGCACTACAAGCGGAGCTCTCTTAGGAACTTTTTTCCCGACGGAAAATGTAAAAAATAGAGGAACGTTGATCTCAAATGAGTTTAGGTATCTTTTGGTTCCTCATTCCTACATCTACATAAATAAACTGACTGCCGCATTTCAGCCTCTGGCGGGGGGTATAAACGCCGAGCGTTCCAGCTCATAGCTTTAGCTCATTGTTACTGCGTATAGTTAGCGGAAAGAATGAGTCCCTAATACGACATGTCCTTGCATCTATTTATCTTATTTTACGCTTATTGTCGGATCGGCTGAAGTATCAGAAGGGGGTCGCATAATACCAATTTCGTCGTTTGCGATCTATTTTTTCTGAATTTATAAAGCAATCGCAGACCAGGTTCTAATCTCATTTCTTTGAGAGATTCCCAATCAGCCTCAAAGAACATTTTCGTAAACTGTTACTTTCTTATGGTTGGATTTTTAGCAAATCAAATCTCCTTGCGCTGCACTTTCTGGAGTTCGCGTGTACACGTTTCATCCGCGGGATTGCACATACACGTCGCATATTCCTGATGGGGACCGACCAAGATGAAGATCATTTACTTAAGTCAACTGTACCATATCTTACACCTTATAGGTTTAAATATTTCCACAACATCCAGCAGTATATGCATTATTTTTTCATTTTACGAAAATTTTCCATTCCATTTATTTACCCATATTTCTACCACTATCACCCTTAGTGTGAATTAATACAGCGTTCTAGTACTATTGTAATGTACTAACCTTAATGCAAAAGGTAATACTGGTTCTGTGAACAGCCCTTCCTCCATTTGTTTAAGCATAGTTTTCATTGCATATTTTGTTCTCCCTCCATTTCATTAACATTTTCCAGTGAAAACGTTAATAAAGAACATTTATTACGACCTATTTACTTCCGCTTAACGAAAAACCCGCATTTATTCTCGAATTTATCTCTTTACAATTCTAAAAACATAACTTTCGTTAAAAAATGTACCCATTTGATGTTTAATTCTCGCTTATGAATCAAATGTATCAATATAATTAATATATCAAAATCTTCATTAGAGTCAAATTTCAATAGAATAATGTATATAGATTTTTCAAAATACGAGCTCGTGAATTCGGTATCTCTTAAAGCGGGCGATTGTTAAGCTAAGTAAGTTCCTTTGTATTGTACTTCCCAAAATGTATATAATGATGGTAATATTGAAGTCCTCCGATTCGACGATAAGGGTTAGCAACATATTGCGCAGCAGCGCACGTGGGAGTGCATCCCACCGATGTGCTTATAGGAAACCCCGTCAGCCTCTTTAAGCTCAAATGATAGCTTCCTGTCAACACGGCATCCACCAAACGATCGCCTCGTCTCCACAGTATGATTTCTATCAGAACCTCATTTGGCGTCGTCCTTTACGAAATTGCGTGGGTGTGCGAGCTCACTTGACCCATGTTTAGCACCACGGAAGGCCTTTTCTCTCCCTATCGGGACTTGTCTTCAGTTCTCATGAAGCATGTCGGAATCCCTCAGGGATGGTCAAACCCTTTTAGAGGGTCTGTAAACCTAATGGATGCTCCATAAGGAGAAAGGAATGTATTCATAGTTCACCCAATTTTTTCCACCGGTAAATGCGTTTATCATGTTAATGCTGCTATTTTGACCCTGAAAATAGGAGACCCCTTCTTCCGTTATTACATTCCCTCAAATGAGATATGTGTCTTTGACGATATTACACTATATTTTTTGGGAGGTACAACTTTATTGTCTATTAAGAATTCACACCTTTAGGGACCAATATTGTGACTAAAAGTTTGCTTTAGAAATGAATAATGTTTATCATCCAGGCAACGTTTCAGTAAGGTGTTTCAAAGAGTTTTCTAACATCAAAACGAAACTGTAAATCGTACCTGAAAGACGAATTAATTCCCCGAGGATTGCATCCGAACCGTTTGGTTGCAGATGCACATCTACTTCTCCTTGATTCAGGGTTACTTCGAATCGCACCGTAATATTTTCACCGGATTTCACTCCTTCACACCGGTTTTTCTTCCGTTGCAACAGACATCCACCGTCGAACCGGTATTTTCGCTACGAGTATTAAATATCTGAATCCCTGAAACGTTACCATTATGGTTAACTTTTCAATAAAATTACATGTGTAGTAGAGTCTCGATTATCAAATGCCCGTATTAACCGAGGTACCATATTATCCGAGGTGCATATTTTTGTGGTTTATCTTTTACACTTACGTACACATTTACTGACACACCGCTTAAAATACTTTTGCTGAAACTGTCAGTTCGTCGACATAGTAAATGTCGGCGAATAATCTGGAGATATTTGTGGAACAGAAGAGAGTCTTCGGTTCCGATTCGATGCTCCGCTTTGAGTCTTTCTCTCCTGCATCCCTTGTTTCTCTCCACCGTTCACTCTTTCTCTCCTGCATTCCTTGTTTCTCTCCACCGTTCACTCTTTCTCTCCTGCATCCCTTGTTTCTCTCCACCGTTCACTCTTTCTCTCCTGCATCCCTTGTTTCTCTCCACCGTTCACTCTTTCTCTACTTTCGCAAACTCTTCCAATAACAGCCGAGACTCCTTCTGATTCCTGTTCGTCGCCTTTCGCATCGGATGCTTCTGGATAAATGCCTCTTGGCTCTCGGGATACGTTTTCGCGACCCATCAAAGCTACACGTCCTAACACGCAACCTTTTCCTAAGCCTTTGTGTCTTCGATGGACTCTTCTTCCATTTCATGCGAACAAAGGGCTCTCACGTAAGTCACTCTTCAGCTACGGAAACGAGAATAAAAAGCCCTCTGACATCCTGCCTCGACTATCTCTACTGCGACGAATCATAAAGTAGAGGAGCCTCGCTAGAACATTCGCTGGCCTTGATTGCGCAATGCGCGTTTCCTCCTCGCTGTTTTCATTATGTCATTCACATTTCCGATTTCGGAAGTAGTACTTATTCATTTTGTACGTAGACTCGAGGTTTTTTTGTTCTACTTTCGTCAAAAAGGCGCGAATGGTACTTTATTGGAAAATAATGCTAATAGATTTAAGTAATTACTTTAACATCAGGGTGTTTCGCTGTGGAATAGAAATATACGTCAATATCGCGTTTTCTCTCTATAGCAACGATAAATGGTAGAATAGCCTTCAGTTTTTCAAATGCTATAATAATAAACAACTGATAAATAATAGAATGTAACACAGAATAACATGAATTTATCGTGATCACCTTAGAATATATGTGGGGAATTAAAGTATTCGATCTTTTAGCATTTATTTGAAGTAAATAGACTGCTAAAATATTAATCGTTAATATTAAAATATTATTCGTTTATTAATAAATTAAATTATTACTCGCTTGTTTTGCAGACTAACGACTTCCATTGTTAGCTAGGATCGAAATCTTAGCAATTAGCAATAATACCAAGTAATATTCGTCAATTGCAGCGGAAAGTAAAACTGCCTTATGAGTAACCTTTTTCAATCAAGCAAAATTTCATATCGCGATGACTATAGAAATAGCCGGTGTGATTAATCGGTGAAATTGTGTGCTGTGGAGCAGTTACTTTGTGGGTACAGAAATTAAAGAAGGGAAGAGTTATCTCATTTGTGACCATAATGAGGCCAAATTGCGAGATCTTTTTCCTCGATGTCTCGCCGAAAACCTGCAGCGCCATTTGGAATCCCGCCCTTACAATTTAACCAATATATGATTTAATTAATACTAGTGGGTGAATTGTATAGCATAACGCGAAGTTAGATGTATGTATGCCGAGTATAAAAAATTATTGATACTGCTTTTCAAAGTCAGTCTTGACGTAACATATTAGTGATGACTTTAATAATGATAATAAAATCTGATCAACGTTAATGCGATCTTGACCACTAACTTTTCTTTAAAAACAACAGCAATCTAACCATCATTACTGGGATTCATTTTTATAGAATAGTAAACGTTTTTCTTTTCCAACATAAATCTATTTATGAATACAGTTGCAGCATTTAAGAATTTAAGACACCAAACTTTGCGAAGACATCAAAAAGGTAATAATATCATATAATGTAACACTAAATAAAAGTAGATGAGTCTTATAGGATTATATTCCAAATATTTCGATGACTTTCAAAGGACTGTTCTAATAGCTCTAATAGTTATCGATCTGCTAAAAACAGATAATGTGGGTTTGTATTTATAGCCTTCTTGTTTTTAATGCTATTATTTGTTACTTTTTAATACCCTTTGAGTTATTCAAAGCCTTTCCCATTTGCGTTGACAATTCCAAACAACGTAAAAATAGTTGTTACAACTTAATGGAGCACCCATTTACAGGCCGCGCTAGGAGATTAGTGAGTGTGCTAGCACTCCAACCCAAGGTCCCTATTTTGCTTCCCGACTAATCAGATTTTTCTGGTTAGGAAACGGTTCTTCGTGTCCATTTTTTCCTGGAAGGGTTGATAGCAGGAATTGCATCCAAGTGTAAAATTCAGCGCCGAAACCAAATTAATCATCATTGTCACCATCGCCATTTGTCAAAAATTATTAGCCGATCCCATTAGTGATAGGAGCATGGCTAAGAGCAGCTAAAAGCAGCTAAAAGATGGAGCACCTTTTTCTCTAATGAAATGATAATATATCGTATTGACTGCCAACGAAAAGGGAAACATAAATATTGCAATAATATCTAATGGCGTTTAGGCTGAATAAACGCTTTCGGTAACTTTTTTTGTCGCTTTTCTTCGAACTTCAAAAGAGTTGAATTGTTGAAGCATCTGCATCGTCGCAAATTTCTTTCTGTTCAAGATTTTATTACCATCTACAGAATGACCCTGATTTCTTCTTATAATGCGTGTAGAGAATGAAGATATCCTTGGAAAACCTTGTAGAAAACGTTCCATTTTACACCGTTTTCCGAATGAAAAATGTTCCGTTGAGGGCTTATTGAGATATGATCAGCTTATTTAAGACCCGCTAATGTCAAATATTAATTTTAGAAAAAGTTTTAATATTTTGTATGATAAAAGATCATCCCCCAATCTATCGAGATCAAAAAACTCTCTCTCAACTCTCTTTCAACGAGCGGCACTGCCAATTTAAATTTTTATTCGCGCTCAAATCATCAACAATCCCTCAGTTCGTCTTTTGTTCCATTCTCTCGAGAAATTCCCGTCTCTTGGAAATCTGGCTTCGTCTTCCACGAATTCTTCCAACTCCCCTTCCGTGAATCCTCCCCACTTGCTTACTCTTGCCACACAGATTCCCTCTCGATTCCACGCCATGCGACTCCCTTTTGTCAGGAATATCCAATCCTTTTTCACATTTTCTCGCCCTTTCTCCTCACTTTTTCTTAGGAGAGAACTCGGTTTCTCAAATACTTTTGCTCCCTTTCTCTGACCAAAGAATTCCATCTGATTCGCTATTTCTTCGTGTGAGAATAGATACGCACTCCCTAGGTTTCTTGCGTGATACGTTCCCCCTTAGAAAACATGAAAAAATTATTTATAAGTTTTCCACTTAAAACTCCACTCCAAAGCTTTATGTTAACATCTAGTGAATGATAAATTCTTGTTCCCTTTAAAGTAATAATTAACAATACGGCTATTCGAATTTATTGAAGGAGCCTTCTATTAATGGAACAGTATTACAAGACTCAGTCATCAATCACACTGTTTATCCTCTTAATTTCTGCGTTTGGAGGTACCTTTATCATATTAATTATGATTATTTAATTATTTTGTTGAATTATTTTCCCACCAAATAGCCTAGCTCAGTTGCAAGAATGCATACGTAGGTACAAAGTGCATATGTCGAGCAGATCTTTGGTACAATAAATAAAGGAAACTTCTGAATAAAAGTAGTTTATTCGTACTTGCGACCTCTGGTCGAAGAATGCGTAAACGCGAATGGCAGGCATTTTGAAGTTTCATCATGACGTCTTCCCAAACAATTCCAGACATACTTGTTCCCCCAAAATTATTCCTTCAGCATTCCCTTTTAAAACTACTTTATTCCATTACTTCTCCCGACCTATGAGTAAATTTATGATTTGCACAGTGGAATCACACTGTAAACCAAAGATTCGCTGTTGGCTTGCATTGAATGATAGACCTCCGTTGGCCAAAAAGGTGGCGCGTTCGCCTTCGAAAAAACGAGGGTGGGCATGGCGATGACTCAGCATGGGGGGAAAATGGGAAACTACCTGAATGAATAGGTTGCGGGTCGATAAAAGGCGGCGTCGATGCGGTGACCACGTATCACCCGTAATAAACGCCGCTTTGCTAAGACATTCAGGTGTTGTGTTATGGTATATTCTTCCTTGTATTTTATAGTAAATCAAATTATGGGCTAAATCGATCTTAATTATTTTTTATATGTAGTTTTGTATCGGTTAATCTCGTGCAGAAAAGGATACATTAGAAATTCCCGTTTATGAATACCTCGAGGGTAAGTCAACCCTAGAAAATTACCTATTAATCAAATCAAATAATTCCTCTGGAATAAATATAACGTTAACTTCTGAACTTTTCAGAACACTCGTTCTCCTGCAATATATGTATAGAGAGGTATGATTAAACATTTTAGACGTTTGAGTTGAATGAGTTACTGTTATTCGTCTCCCGGTGGGAGCTCACGTGCGAAATCACCTCAGCTATCGAAGCACTTTTAATAATACCACTACTAGTTACCGTTACTTTTTGTTTAAGGCAAGTTAAGATAAATGGAATGATGGCAGGCTTCAGACGTTATGAAGTTGGGTAGATTCAATGTCTCAGTTTTACAGCTCTAAGCGGTATATTTACTTTCAGTTAACCGATCAATTACATACTAAACTGTTTGTTGAGCTGTTGATTAATTGTGAAAGAGATAATTCATAATACTTCTATTGTGTATTGATTAAGTATTGGCCTCCTCAATAAAAATTTTGTATTAAAGGTTCGATCTATACTCGGGTATATGCGATATGTTATAACCAGTTGGTGTAATTAATTACTGAAGAAATAACTGAAAGTTGTGAAATTTTAAATTACTTTTTATTTTGTTTAAACGCGTTTAGAATGAGATACCCAAATCAATAGAAACCGCAAAATTTTCCAGTCACCAAGAGTTGTAAATTTCATTCACTTAATAACTCTTCTCTTTGTTTTTACAGTCATTTATGAGGATTTATTCGCAGTGATTTTTTTAACCATCATTTTACTCACATGTAGTATAACTCATAACTCATCTGTTACCCAAATAAAGCGTTGGTCATTATGCGAATATAAACTCATCTTCTTTACCACAGTATATATTGCGCGTTCCTCGACCGTTTCATCAGATTTCTCTTCATCCAAAATGCATTGATCCCGATAAATACATCCGATTCATATTCCCCTTTTTTTCAATGGTCCTCCATATTCAAATAACACTCGGACCTTTCCATTTCGCCGTCGAAATTTTTATTCGGCCCTGGGGATATCGCATCAGCCCATCCTTTCTATTCTTTAATCCCATCCATTTAAGTCCGTCTGCTTTCGCAAATTGCTCTGCCCCTATCCTTTCATTTGCATAACTTAATGCCCCGCCGCTCATCTTCCCGCATTTTTTTCGCGTCCACATAATTATTTTTCCGGTCGCAGTCGACGTCGAGTTGAGGCGCCTCTTTTAACGCTCAATGCGCCGAAAACTTGTGTTTTTTCCAACCACATTTCTCTTCTTCCTTTTCGCCCGCTATTTTTTCACGGCCTATAAATCGCCATCCATTAGATTTCTTGCTGTCTCCGCCGGGAGAACTTCTCATCTCTCATCTTTCCATCTCTCTAAATGCCTCCATAAATCTTCATGAAGCACTTTCTTTCCCTTTATCTTTCCGCTCCTTTTGCTCTCTTTTTCCGCTTTTTCTTTTGGTAACAATTACGTAAACACTTTGTCCGTCCTTCAGTATGGCTCACCGGTTGGCTGAATGGAAAACAAGTGGTCTTGGCGATGTGCGAGACGCCCACCGCATTTTGAGTGCGCAACGGAATATTTTAATTTAGATAAATGGTGATTTAATCTTTAATATTATAATATTTAATATAAATTCTTTCGTTGCAGTTATGCTAATATCCCGGTGGCAACGTTATTGATAAAATATTATATAACAATCATATACAATAATAATTAACTATTATAAAACTTTATTTAATATCACCATGCAGTTAACTTCTAATTACAAAAATACACAAATAAAATACAGTTATCTCCTAGCTACAACAACTCAGTATTTCAGTACAGATATCTCCGATACAATAAGTACATTTCCACGAAATCAAAGTTACTCAAAAAAATTTACATGGATAAACAACTGTTCCTTACTTTAAGTCCCCTGAGTAACTGGCAAGTTTTTTCATGTTTCTGATGCAATATAAATAGTATCGCGGAATATCTGGTATAAAATTTCATCTGTCGTCGCATTGCAACTATTTCAACCTTTTTATCGTCACATTCGCATTGTTTTATGTTTCCGTATGACTCGCAGTGAAAAAATATATCCTAGATTTGAAATATGTACCTTTCCAAGAACCTTTACGAGAAAGAATTACAATGTCCAGAGTTTATAAATTGAGGAAGAATTTAACATCCTTTTGCTCATTTATTGGATATAATAGATTTCTACCAAATTGAGCATTTAAGTATGAAGTTTAAAGTAAAATATCCTTCAATCTCGGATAAAAGGATAATTTACTTTAGGATCGAATCTCTTCTTAATAGATTTCAAATTGCAGCAGTTTTCATATATTTTTATTCCTTACATCTTTTCTCGGCATCACGGCACTTAAAAGCGGCAATAGTGGAAAGAAAAATTGTAAAAACCGCACTAACTTGGGATTTATTAAGGTGAATATTATTGCTAGATGGCAGAAAAAAGGAATAAGTAGAAAATTATGAAATTTATCGCGCCTCCTCATAACTTCAGCGTTTAAGATACCTTTGCACTATCTGTGAACAACAAGAACTATAAATTTAATGCAGCTATTAATTAGATACATCACCAAAGTATTACCTCAATGATGAGGTGTAGAATAGAATCGGGAATACATTTCTCTTAGCTAAGAGGCTATTCGTATTGATATATAATTTATTCTAAAGCTTATTATGTACTTTTACGTCAATTTAATAATATTTGTATCCCTGCACCACATAAATTGTTTCCTAAATTTGTTATATGTATTTCAATGTACTATGCACATCATTGGCTCATTCCGTTTTTAAATAACAACGAAAAAAACAAGAAGTTAAAACAACAATTTACAGCCCCATGTAAGAAAATGCATGGTAGATATTTATTATTTATTTATTTACATTATCGTTGCAACTTGGTATATACCAGGTGGCAACGGTCAGGGGAATAAAAGAAAATTGCTGTAATATGTCCAGCATTTGCCCAAAGGCCGGAGGAAAACCCCTCCAAAAACCTCCAGTGGACATTACAGATCTTTTCAATGTTACACAAGAATTGCAATAAAACAATAGATAATTACATGGAATAAATGGGCACATTGAAGTCATGATTACACAAATCAAAACAAAAACATGTTTAGGGGTATTATATCTTACATATCTAGCACATTTACCAGGAAAAAAAATTTAACAAATACTAAAACTATACATGAAGTTATTCAGAAGCATAATTTAAACATATACATAATATACATATACATAACATACATATACACAACTTAAGCATATAAAATACCGCTAAAGTAAGCCAATATATACAACTAAAAGTGAGCCAAATACTTTACTTATGCATACTTTTTATCTTAGATTTAAATTTTTTGGAATTTTCTGGCATTGGAATGAGAAGTTCTCCAGGTAATGCATTCCATTCCCTTATTCCTCTATTTATAAAAGAAAATTTGGCCAAATCAGTCTTTTGTTCTCGCTCTTTTATTTTTAAATTGTGGTCGCCGCGTCCGATATAAGTTGGAGTTTGAAACCTCTGGTGTAGTTCGTCCCAACCACCTATACGGTTCCGCACGTTAAATATACCCGTCAATCTGAAAGTCCTCCTCCTTGACTCTAACGATTCCCATCCCAACTGATCTAACATTTTACTAACACTCTCGTCCTTCTTATGGTTACCAACTACGTACCTAGCCGCCTTCCTTTGAACACCTTCGAGTCTCTTACTTAAACCCGTTTCATGCGGATCCCAAACATTCGTCGCATATTCGATTATCGGCCTAACCAAGGTTTTATACGCCCTTTCCTTGACTTCCCTCCCACTCCGTCTAAGATTTCTCATTACGAAGTGAAGATTCCTATACGCCTTCGAGGTAATATCTTCAATATGACTCCCCCATTTGAGATTTTCGGACAGTTTAATACCTAAATATTTGCAGTCTGGTACTGTGGGAATGGTTTGATCGTTTATTGTATAATGGTTCTCTTCAGGTGACATTTTTCTAGAAAAAGTTATATGTTTACATTTATTTACGTTTATCGTCATTTCATTTATTTTTGTCCACTCGGCCAACTGTTGTATATCGCTTTGCAAGATATCTCTGTGTTGACTTTCCCTTATACGCCTATATACTATACAATCATCAGCAAAAAGCCTAACTACAGATTTAATATTTTTAGGGAGATCGTTTATGTATATTAAGAAAAGAAGTGGCCCTAGAACGCTACCCTGTGGAATACCCGATGTGACTTCAATCTCGTTAGAGTATCTAGTATAGAGTATTAGAGTATATTAATAAAGAACTTGAAGGCATTGTGGAATTATTTTTAAAAAATTACTAACGGCTCGAATTTCATGATACTGGGGATAGATATATGTTCTATAGATTTTGTTTTTACATCTATCTTCTTCTTGGGGGTTCTCCTGCATTTTTTTTAATAAAAAGAGCAAAATCGATGCTTCAGTTAACGGAATTCTCGCCGAAGTGGGACTGATTTTGGCCGTTAACCGGGATTACACTTTATTTAAATATAATAAAGAGCTAAATGGAATATTTCATGATTCTTTTGATCCGATTTAATTTAAAATTCCTTTTGAAGAAACTTGTCGACGTTCACAAGTTCCTTCTGCTTTCCTCTCTTTATCATTATTTATTTCTTGAGGCACTTCAGATATTATTTCTTCTCCAAGCAAATAAAAGCTCTTTCTCTTCCTTTGAATTCTTTCTCGCTCCAACACTCTAAGTCTTACTAAATAAACACTCTTTACGCAGACCTGCTCCATTTCATTTCAACTGTTAAAAGACTTAAGCATCGCCATAATTCATGGGACCATCAAAGGAAATAGGCAAAAATTTAAAGGCTGATATGGGATGAGAAGAACTGAATGAGTTTTCGTAGTTGAAAATTGTTCTTTGTCAATACGAAATATCTAATGAAAGGCAAAACCTGCTTTAAGTAGCATTCCTGATAATATTTTGTCTTTATATTTACTTTCCCTTTCGATATCAATTTTATTTTTTTCTAATGGTTTATTTATTGGTAACTTCTTATATTCTATGCCCGCTTTGCTCTATAACTTCTGGTTTATCTCTTAGTTTCCTATTATTCAGTCCATTTCATGATTATCTGCACAACTAACTTTATTAAGGGCGGGCAGATAGGTATAAATGAATAATATAATGGTATTTACAGTAGTAGTAAATAATAGCAATCTGAGGGGAAAAAAAACAATTCGCTTACTTAGAGATAAATTACGTACCTACATTTATAAAACAGCTCTATTTTGCTATAGTATATAGTTTATAGTATAAAACTAATGAAACTAATATAGTTTCTTTCTGTGTATTAAATATAAAAACCGGAATGAGGGGATTCTGAGCGACGGAGTAAACGTAAAATTACCTAAATTAGTGGAGCAGGAATACCTCTGCCTTAAATAACAAAGATGGAATCATATAGGTAAAAATACATTTAGTTCTAACCCGCAGAGTTTTATCTTGGCATTTTATTCAATTTTATCTTTGCTGTTATGATGTCTTTGATTGTAGGAATTTATTGATCTATTTTGCTATGATCTCTTAGTATGTAGTATTTTACTACTATTTTACATTGCCATCTGCTGCTGTGTTTTCTTTGAACCTAGTATTTTATCGATCTTTGTATATAATTTGATTGAATTTTTATCGATCTTTTTAAAACCAAATATTGTCATTGCTGTATAACGTGGCACCTCCTCATGAGTCCACTCAGACTTAGGAGGACTAGAGAGTAATACTTTTGTAACATCTCCACTGACGCTTCACCTGAAATAAACACTAAATCCATTTTGGCTCGCGAGGTTACACCCAAACCCCTCGCTATACATCTGTGTTATATTTCGTTCTAAGACTCTTTAATTTTCCATCAAGGCAAGGATAAGGAACTTTTCCTCGTTGGAAGATTGCATATATGTGCCATTCGGCCTCATGGGATATACTGCACATGAAATCCTCAGGCCGTACGTGAGTGATGAGTTGCTAACGCTCAAATAATTCTACATGGAAATTAATCCCAAAGCTAAATTAAACTAAGTGTAACATTTCTCACTAAATGTTTTTAAGGTAAAAAACGTGATCAGAAACATTCATCGGATTACTTTGATAGTTAAGCTTTCATCCTAAGAAGAGAATAAGTTATATAGGTACACTTATATATGAAACTCGGGCAGTTATGAAGAATAGAGGTGATAAATTTGTGCATTATAATGGAAAGTTAAAACGGTAATAAAACCGATGAAAAGGGATAATAGGAATAAAATATAAGGAAAGAGACAAAAAAGAAACGGGAGAAAAGAAAACCGTGAACGGCTTAAGTGGGGAGGTAGGGAAAGGAATGAGAAGATCAAAGCTTGAAACAGTTAAAGAAAAAGAAGGAAAATGGAATAAGGGGTTGCGAAAATAAGAGTGGACAGAAACGAAGAAATAGGAGAATAGGAAAAAGATACGATTGAAGGAAGAGAAAAATTAGTACATCGTAATTTACGTTAATCTCTTGTTATCTATCTCTCTTAATATTTTATCTCTTAGAAAAGTATTATGGGCTCCTGGGTTCGAACCCGGGCCTTTACAGAGATGAGAATAGTTTTCCTGGGGGTTTCAGCATCGTAGAAACACAATGCATTTTGTTTCAGATCTTTAAGTCAAGCCGTTTCTGAGATAAATAGGGGGACGGACGGACAGACACTTGCTTTTTTTATATATGACGATATTATTACAGCGAAGATGCGCGTGTATAATTTAAATAATTGTTCTTTTTATCAGCCTTTGAATGTTTTATGTTCATGCCAAATGTTTTATGCCGATGCAATTTCACCGCACACGCATTAATTAAAAATCCGTTACTCTTCGTCGAATATCAATTTACATTTAAATCTAAATAGAAACTGTCACGAAGATTTTTCCGCTTGAAATGTATGAGCGTTTGGGATAAATTTGCTATCTAAATGATACGTTTGTCTGCAGCAGAGCGACTCAAATGGAATTGTTTCCCGGTTTATATAATTCAAAATAAGCAAGAAGTCAATTTGTGAACGGCCACCATCTCTATTTATACTCAGAATTATGTTTCCGTTCTTGGAATTTAAATTCTTCCGCACGTTTACTTTAATTTTCGTTGGCAGAAAGAATTTTCCGAGCTTATATATGTATAAAAATTTGACGGAGTTAAATTCATTTAAATCCTTCTGGGATTATTTTCCGTTGAAACGTCACATTCCATTTGTTTTCATCATGAAAAGTGACACCTGTCATAAGGCTCATTTTGGATATTCATTTAAATCTGACCCATATAATAGATATTAAAATTCTCTCGACTTTCATTAATTTAACTGTTAATAATTTTATCGTTTCCTTTTAATCTTCACTGCGTTGACGTGAATGAAAAGGGCATACTAAGGTGGATTTCCGCTACTGCCGCAGTTTATTTGGTTAAATTTACCTTGACGATCCTTGAATGAGACAAATAACAATGCAGCTACCTTAAGGATGAATATAACAAAATAGTGGTGTTTTTAATTTAAAGCTTTGTAGAGATATCACTGTCTACTGAAATAAATTTATTTCATGATGGGAATGCACCAGATATCTAGAGAGAAGATAAAATTTGGAGGTGAAATATAAGGAACGTATGTTCACGGACTTCTCTAAAGGTTACTAGAATACTATTTCTGGAGCAAGTATAAGAGATATAATGGGAGACGTCCCAGTGAAACAGTTGGCTAGATACGGTAAATAAGTACCTACTCATCATTAGGGAACAACACACTTGAGTACAACTCAGTTTTCCTTGGAGATACATAATAGATTTCTTTTTCTCTCCTATTTCACACTTGTATACCATATATTTGCATGTTAATCCGAATAAAAATTACGTCAACATTGATTTTCCCTTTAAACAGTTTGTTTATTCTTCAATATTTTAATTTGTTTGTGTTCTATATTCCTTATTATTTTCTACCTGTTTTCGCGGTTTAATTTCCCTTCTTTGTGCAAGTTTTCCTCGCAACGGTATTTTTCCGCCATAACGTATAGTACCGGAGCTTATTTACGACAAAGATACTATTTATCTCAATATTCTCCAAGCATAAATCATTTATTGTAAAATAGTTTAAATATATATGTTACTAGCTAAAGGCCCGTTGATTCTCTATGGAAATAAAAGAAGGATTACATATAGTAGTCCTAATAGTAATAATGAGAATCTAACTTCTCTCGTCTTAAATTTCTTCTAAATTCAATCTGACAGATTATATAAAACGAATATTTTCAATGAAAACCCCAATATCTAATCGAAATTCTCATCATTTGGAGCCAAAATCTATAGTCGACGACTAGTATATGAATATTTATAGAATTTCTTTCTTATGAAACTTGTTCGTGCGATGATCATTTTTTCATTTTGCAATAGAAATAGAGCCCGCAAACCGCAAACGATTAACATTCATATAACCATTGGTAGACGCCGTCACTTTGTGGAATTCCTTTAAATAAGAATAAAAAACTTTAAAACTAGTACAGTTTTTCATTCACGCATACACACCCACTCTCAGAATAACTGATCTGCCATTAAGAAACAATGGGAATTAAAAATTGATAAGTCCATACTGATTACGACTCACGACTCTGAAAATAAAATAGATAGCCATTGTAGCAAATGACTCATGAAATTTCGTTATTATGTATCTAGATTCCTTTATGAAATGTGACAGTGATCAGAGCAGAGTCGTGGTTATACACCTCCCGCATTGAAGGGTACATACGTAGATGTACCCTTCATACGTAGATGGAGATTACTCAGCGATAAGAATATTTAAAAACTTCATCGTTTTTTAATTCCGTTGACAAAAATAAGCTGATTAAATAACCCTCCTTAATGATAGTATGTGCGACTGCGATTTATCATTTCAAATCGTTCATCATCGAAAGCGCAATTGCTAAAACCTCATTAATTCTTTTACTTTTCACATAGCCTATCATTAATTCGTACCATACACTGTACTCGTATATGGACCTCAAATCCCAATATATTCATTTGTGAAAACGCATTAGTTTTGATTTAACAATAGAATTAGTCGACATGCTAGCGGTTTGTATACAACCTCAAACTTTAGAAAATGTTCGTTAATTTAATCAAAATTCTCGCAATTTTAACCAATAACAATATTCGAAGGCCAAAATAACAATCTTCAGTAAATTCAGTATATTTTGTATTCCATCTTATTTAATTTGTTAATCATCGTGTTCTTTTTCCTAAAAGTTCCCTTCTGTCACAGATTACGCTTACATTTGAAATTGCTATTTTGATATATTCAGAAAATTCATTATAAGAGCATTTTTTGCAACTCGAGAAGTTAGAATGAATCCCGCGAGATATGATCGAGAGCCACTTGCGGGCATGAATCCGTGTTCACTTCAGCTTTCCCTTACACCGATATCACCATCAATCGATATCCATATGTATGTGGGATGAAATTCCAATTTCATAATTTCCGCCATAATGTCAAGAGATAAGATATCAGCTCCGATGATCCTGGAAATTCAGGCACTTAACTTGGCACGATATCCCTTAAGGGTTCTAAGAGAAAGAGGAGTAAAAACTTAATTCGCGACATTACGTGGGGAATGTGTTTGTGTTAACAAAGTCCGCAAAGTTTTAGCTATCGCGGGATGTAAGCGACTCATAATATGTAAAAATCTGTGTCCATAGAGGTGGAAAGGTAATCTTATTATCGGTCACGAAGTTCCCCATTTCATCCTGTTGATTATGCAGCCGGTTGGGCTTGAATGAAAAGCGGGAAACGAGAGTTCAAGGATATGAAAGTTTTTAATATGTATGAGACGAGCTAAAAGGTTTAAATGTTTTGATTTGCATTAAGTTCGGAATTTTTGCCGAAGAAACTATTCAGAGTCATCTTCAGAAAAGAGTACAACTTATGGAAAAATTTTTTTGTAATTTTTTATGCGCCCAATTTTAGTGAAGAGACTGAGCTCCTCAATGTGTAATAAAAGACTGCTATTAAGTATGTTTGGGCATCTTTGAGACTAATGAGTCTCACCTAACGTCAGTGAATAACAAAATCAATTAAATTCAACAGCATAAATCAGAAAAAAAATTCACTGAAACGAATTTTATTTTATAACGGTCGTAAATGTTTTGCACTTTTCAACCTTCATACGATCAATCTTTCAGTTGCTATGTTAAAAAAGTTTCATTTTAGTTAAGAAAGTAAATATTAAACTATACTCTCAAACCGTTTTCTCTGTATTTTCCATTTAGCAAAGGACACCATTCACTAAGACGTCTTGACAAATGTGGCATTTTTTAATTATCTTTCGATACAGGATACAGGAAAAGAGGAACTTTTTGGTTCGTTGCACTCTGGTTCATTGAGGAAAGCAATGATAAATGAACACTTTCCTCGTCTTACCTTGTAAACCATTAATCAATTTAGCCTAATGAAGTCGTAACAGACTTTTCTCTAAAGAGATATATGAGTAGGTTAAAGTTTTTATATTTTTGTAATTATATATCGACATAGAAACGCTTGCGTATATTTAGACAGCTCAGAAAGTCAAATTTAATTTGTGACGTCATATTATCTTCCAAGAACTTTTCGTTAACATACTAATTCCTATTTCTTTGAATTAGCGTTCCTTTTCCGTATATTTTTTCGACTCCTTTTCCATCTCCCTGATTCCCTTTGCCATTTTGACGACAAAATACGAATTTGGCATCCCAAATGCTCCCATATTGTAAACGATACAAAATTTAAACGAGTAACAATGTAACGCGGAATAGACATAAAGTCGGGCTAAATGAATCCACCTAAGTCTAATGAGACGCGTCCTCAGGCGTACATTCAACACCAGAGTGGAGTTTAACGTCGATGAGTGCCATGTTCAGAGTTTATCGTTAATGGCTCTTCATTAAGAGTCGTTGGCGTCACAAAATCCAATTTCGTTTGCTATAGCAACTCCATTCTCCTTATCAGGCCTCTCAGTGGTGGTTCAGTTGGCAGTCAGAGATCCGGCAGAAGACAGGCGTGGATACGGGCCGTCAGAAAGATAACAGCAGCCTCGAGGGAGCAGAGACAGCTGGATGAAAGTTTCATCTCACCTCCTCTATCACCATTGCCTGTGGTAACACCAACATCCGACGGAGAGCCTTCCAGTACCACGAAAGTGAGTGTTGTCTTCACGTACTTCTCTTGAACTTCTATTTCAGCTGCTAAAGCCTTGAAAACTCTTCAAAATTATTATCGTGACCCTTTGCAAAGATATATATTTTACCAATGAAATGAATAACGGAAACTAGCCTCATTACAAAATAATGACGAATTTTACAATAAAAAATCAACACGCTTAATAATTCCCAAGGAAAAGCATGAAAAATACACGAAAGAAGTCTGAAGTTATGGGGACTCGAACTCGGGCATTCCAATTTCAAGTGAGTTGCTTTATGCATTGATGTAACCGACCAGAATATACAGACATTCCGTTCTGGAAACTCAATGGATAGAGCAACCAACCGTGAGTTGGGAGACCCCAATGGATATTTGACTCGAGTCCCGGTACCGACAGATCTTTTAACGTTGACCTCTCCTAAAGAATATTCCTAACTGCACGCCTGGATGAGCAGCCACATCTAATCATACTCCCTGTTCTTAATAATATTAGAAAAGCAAGTCTATAATAAATAAATAAATATATATTTTTTTTTCAACCCCAAAGTCATTGGTTCGAATCTCGGCTAGTCGGATTTCTCCGGTTAGGGAATGGTTTTATTTATTTAGGAATTACCCGTCGCGATTAGGTCGTGGGACCCGGTGGCAACGGTTGTGTGTGTTCGTCCGTTGTTATTGTTTAAAGGCGCCGCTTTAATTTTTCATTAAATGGATGTTTGTGTGGACATTGGGAAATAAATAAATCTTTGCTATACGAACACTTCGATGGCAGAGTTAGCCGAATAATCACTCTAATCCAATCAATGTTGAATAAGTCGGGAATAAAGGCTTCCAACACCACCGTGCAGATTTGTTTCACTGCGATGAAAAGAATATTTTGCATTGGAACAGTTGGTCCGAGTTGCAGATAAAGGGTCAAGGGCAAGTTCATGGGTTCACTCTTAGGGTAATGTGGGTCAGAGACAATAGCGTGACCGAGGTCGATGGAGACCACGATCGCCATTCCATAAATTTGAATATAAAGGACGATCGAAGCCGTGATATCCTGCACTATACCTCTCTTTAGGATATAATAGGTTTGGGTGACCACAGAGTAGGTTGTATCCAACTCATTCAAATTATTGAGAAAAATAGTATAGCGAGGAAGCCGAATCGAATGGCTAATTTGAGTACTTTTGCATTAGATAAACTTTCTCGTAACTCACTCTACCTGGGGGAACTCCAACGGAAAGTCATATGTACAATATGTACCCCTTAACTCCAGAGTGTTTCAGAAAAGAAAAATAATGCATAATTAATATTGCTTTGAAATTGGGATGCCCCAATTAACTTATAAATACTTTAATTAAGAGATATAGACACAAACTATTTATTTCCGAACATACTAAGTTAACCTCGCCGAAGACTGATTTTAATAAATTTCTCAAAGTTGAATACTATCCACCTCTAAAGAGAGGCCTCAACCAGATTTTTAAGGAAAAAGGTATCCGAATTTGTTATAGCAACAACTATTCCATTAAGAATCTGCTTGGCCACACTAAGGACAAAACTGACCCTCTTCACAAATCAGGTATTCATGAAATTTCTTGTTCCGGGTGTTACTTAAAATATACAAAAACAAAAAGAAAGTTAATAACTAGTTTCAAGGAACATCTAGTGCATTTTAAATACGGCCGTTTTCAAAACTCTAGTGTTGCTAAACATATAGCGGACACCGGACATGGCATTTTATTAGATAATTTAAAACTTTTACATAATGCTAATCACAACTTAAACGCTTTGGAGAATTTAAACATATTTAAAAATAAACACCTACTCATGAACAAAGATCTGGATTTCAACAAACAACTTTTTAAATTATTTGACACTTAATTGCGCTTTTCCCTTTTTGCCCGCCAATTGTTTTCCCCTGGAGGTAAACATCCTTCGCTTTCTCTGAGCATTTCGTCTGCCGCTTACTCAGCCTGAAGATCCCAAGGAAGAATGGACTTGAAAGAAGTCTGACGGGACCGGGAATCGAACCCGGGTCTCCCAATTGCCGGTCGGGTACTCTGTCCGTTGAGCTATCCCGGCAGAACATTTCTCCAAGCCATTCTATCCGTTTTCCAGCCTGAAGATGTCCTTTTAGAGGACGAAATGTACATCGCTGGTTCCTTACCTCACTTGATGGTTTTTGGTGTGCTTTTATCTTTGATTGTAAATGTATGATTATCCT
Organism: Ladona fulva; assembly: GCA_000376725.2. Classification (NCBI taxonomy): domain Eukaryota; kingdom Metazoa; phylum Arthropoda; class Insecta; order Odonata; family Libellulidae; genus Ladona; species Ladona fulva. The sequence goes on from KZ309469.1 coordinate 573,535, forward strand.
TCTCACTGTAAATGGTTTGTTTACTTTCCTTGTTCATCCTGCAGTTTGAAGCTCAAGAAGTTGAATTTCCTATCTTTTGTGCACCAACTACTGTTTGGTGCATGTATGTAATTATTTTTCTGTGCTTTAGTTATTTTGTAATTTCTCTTTTCCTGGAATTGTTACATTCGAAAGAGAAGTTTTATGTAGATGTGTAAAAATGTGCTATAATTTATAAAATGCAGAATACATATGATTCCAAGAAATGACTGTAACCAAATCTTAGATCCTTAAACCTCATTTTTCATATAAAAGAAAAATAGCCATTTTATAAGTAGTCTAAGAATTTTGAATGCATTTCCTATACCATTGTACCTTGCGATATTGTGTATTGCATACACACACGGAGTCTTGCAATAACAAAATTTTCAATAAGAGAATGAGAATTTTTCAGTCCCCTCAGTTAGCAAAGGTTTACTGTAGTATTATTATTTATAAATATATTTTTTATTTATAAATGTAGCAGAACACGTACAAAATCCAATTTGTTTCACGGATGAAAACTTTGTAGGAAGTAATGCCCAACATATGATATCAAGTGAAGATTATTATCTTCCGTTTTCTCTAATTATCTTCTCAGTATGTTAAATGTATCCATCAAAAACGTTGAACCTTTTAAGTCAATCGTTCCTAAGCCTAAATTGTTAATTTTAAGGTATTCAAAATACTGCAAGTCCAAAATATTTTCTTCTGGTTTGTTGGGCTTTATTACAAATTTAAACATTTGCCGTGATTCTTTAAACTTTGAAATCTGCTCTTAAATTCTCAAATATTCAAATACAACTATTGAACATATTTCAATTGATGTGGGCAATATTTTGTCTCGTGCTAGCTCAAGGGAACTATATTTTCTGCATCTAGCTAGAGAACCATATGTGAATATTGCATGCTTCTCCATGCATTTTAGCACATCAATTTATATTCACCACATACTGTAGGAATTGGAAATACATGTCACAATGCTACACTGTACAAATGAACTAGATAAGTGTTGTAAGAATACTGAAAATAGATACAGGCTTTAACTGTAGTAACTTCAAATAGATACTGCCTCACCAGAACTGTCTTTAACACTTAGACGCTCAAGGTGCCAATATATCGGCTTTCGATTTTCGCCTTAAAAAGCTCAAGGTGCCGATATATCGGCTCCAGGTTTAATTCCGTGTAAAAATTTTTGTTTTGAGTTAGTTTTAATTCTATTGTGGAGGTTATATAAATGTTTATTACTCCATTTGAAATGGTATTTCTTTTATCGTATTTAGTTTGTTATATAAAAAAAGAAATTGCATCTTCCTCAGCACGCCTTACATTACTGCTATGCAGCAATTTATCATCCCATTTTTTTAGCAATTTTTTCTATATTACATTTTTGGCTACATTTTGCTTCCAAACAGAAAAAATATAAATTTATATATTCCATGTTTATATTTTTTTCCTTTGCAACTTTTATTTCATTCATGAACAAAACAAATTTTCTTTTCCACCATCCATCAGATGCAACTTCGTTTTGGCGACTCATCATCGAATACGTATTTTTGACCTTCAGGGTCTTAGAAAATGCACCGTCGACATTCACTAGCGAACCACTCTTTAGTAGAATCATAACAATGTAATCCGAAAGCTGATAAGTAATCTGCTCATTATCCAGCATATGTTTTTTTACTTCCACGATCGCAAATCATGCAGTCTTTCTGCAATCTGAGTATGATCTATGCTTGAAGTACAAACCCTTACTCGATCATGCTAACTATGTGTTTCGACACCATTATGTGCCCCATGAACAACTGAGTGTTGATGAAAGTCTTGTGGGAACAAAATCAGAACAATCCCGATGCAATATTTCCCAAACAAAAACATCACCGGTGGGGGATAGAATTTTGGATGCTTTGTGATGCTGTGTGCAATTATTGCTTAGCTTTCTTCACTTATAGAGGTTCCAAATGCAAAAAGGACTGAGCTAATATCCAAGAGTTTGGACTGGGTTATAATGTTGTTATAAAAATTTTGGAAATGGGGAATTATTTACGCAAAGGGTATCGTGTGTTTGCGGTTAATTTTTTTATGTCTGTCCCTCTTGTTCGACATCTTTAAAACATGGGAACCTACATAACGGGCACTGTAAGGAAAAATAGGAAATTTCTCCCTAAAATTTTCAAAAGGAAATTCGCAGTAGGGAAGAATGTATACCCTTGTTCAGGGCCTGTTCTAGCTTGTGGAAGCCGCGAATATACATCCCAAACAGGGCCAGTTCATCATATGTTAATCATCATCGTCATTTTCAAGTAAATGTATTACAAAAGGAAATTAAATCTGCAATAAAAGGGAAGGAGAAAATTAAAGTCAAACCGGAAATTATTTGCGATTACAGTAAGTTTATGGGGGGAGGGGTGAAAGACATTTCTGACATGATGCTGAACACCTATATGGATGAAAGAAAGGGTGTAAAATACTGGAAAAAAGTTGCGTTTAACATAATTTCAAGAATTGTATTGAATAGCAGTGTTTTATATGAGGAAAATTTCAAAGGACCAGGAAAATTAATATCAAGACATAAATATATGATAAACAGAATTGAACATTTAGGTGCTGAGTGGATTTCAATAAGAGAAATTTCAGGTAAAGTTGGTGTTACAAAACTTGATGGATGAAAAGAATATAATTGCTGTGTTTGCAGTACTAAACATAATAGAAAAAGACCCCAAACTGTATACATTATATGCAATTAAGTATTGCATGGGGAGTGTTTAGCCGAGCACAAGTGCGACACGATGAAATGTGCCTTTTCACATTGAACTTTATACCTAAAATATATCCTCTTTCATTATGTATATGCAAAATAGTGCAAACTTTATGAGGTCTAAAGCTCTACGACGAGCAGCGACCACTATGGCCACTGCCCGTCCCCTTTCCAAGACTTTATTATCTTTTTTAAATACAAAAAAAGAGTAAAAATACAGATTACAGCACCTGACCCCCCTCAGGTAACTCCCTTACCATGTACCCTCGTCGCACAAATCCTGTTGAACCGATTCCAGTTTGTGTGTGAGCCCTGGAGGACTCTGGTGGTCAGTCCTCCCAGCGTTCTTCCAGTCACTCCCATGTGTCCCGGATCCATTACAGTACGCCCACACCAGACACCATTTTCTCTAATGGAATGGTAGAGCGATATGAAATTGATGCAACGGAAAATGCTGTCTGAGGCATTTATACACGTTTTACAGTTACTACTATTCTTGAAAATGAAAAATACTTATTTGACTTAAGAAGGACTATCTTTGCTTTCAATTAAGATGCGAACAGACGAAGCCAATTGATGTCTCTCGAATCAAGAAAATTAAAAGAAGTGTAGACACGGGCACCAAACGTAACGCGAGCAGCTATGAATGACATTTCTTCTTCAAAGACCCATAAATTCCATGATAAACCATTTTACTTTCATAAGATTCGATTGCGTATCGTTTTCGTCAAAAATTCCGAAAAACGGGTACTCTTAAGATTTCGTATTTCGCGGTCCCTCTCTGAATCCTCTAAAACAGGCAGAGATACCGACCGAGGGTCATTTTTACCACCAGATCCGCCGCCTTTACCGCCTTCTCCCCACCCCTCCGAACTTAGCAGTCACGCTGTTGTCACATATCCCTAGCTCTTGCTCAGACCTCTGCGATCTAGCACGTATGGCGCTGCGCAAGTGTTGCGTTCCTTTTGTCCAGCACTGTACATTCACACCGCATACGAAACTATGAGGCCGCATGAGGAAGAACCAAGCCGCACTTAAGAGGGGTATCGTCCACATTCAAATAATTCAACAACAACACCTGTTCGAAGAAAATCGAATTTAATCGATAAGTAAACATACAAAGAGTATTTTGCTCTTATTTCCACTTACACGAAATACAGGATTGGAAGAAATGAGTTAAATAGGCGCACTAATTTCAGGAGGTGATTAAAAGTCCACATTGAATGCTAGAAGAGTCCCTATGCGGCCTATTTTATACATGATTTTATCGACCTTGGTGATGGATTGATTAGCGTGCTAGCACCCTAACGCAAAGGTCCCGGGTACGAGTCCCGACTAATCGGATTTTTTAGGTTAGGGAATGGTTTGCTTGCTCGCAAATAATAATAATTTTCAAAATTATTGTAATTCAGGTCCTCCTGTTTTCATTAAAGTTATTATCACTAATGTAAATATCGAAGATTTCCCTCATCGGCTTAGGCTTTGCTTTTTTATACAGGAAATCCCGAATGCACCTTTTCAACTATTCTGAAACGATATAATATTACCTATCCCGCAGTTTCTGCATTAAATTTTAAAGTGTTACATATCAATCTGAACGATATGGAGTTTTTAAAAGCATATCGTTTTAACGAACAAAATGAAACAACTTGCTTAGTCAACAGAAAAGAAATAAAAAACTATAATGATGAAAAATTCTAAATCTATTTTCCTTTTACATCGCATCTCTTTCACCACTGATTTATTTACATATATGGAGAGAGTTATCTTAAGAGACGAGGTAGTTCTAACTTATTAAAGTTCAAAAACAAACGCAACAAATCTCGTTGTCGAGCAGATTCTATATTTAAAACAGAAAAATATTCGACGGAAAATTAAAGACAATACTGTGGTCAGTAATATAACAAAAAATTTTAATTTCCTCTTAAAACAAAAAGATCGAGTCATAGCATGCGTCCATATTGAAATGTGGATATGAAGTGTTATTGGCACACCGCGTTGAATAATTTCAAATGATAATGAGTATTTTCTCAACCACTTGAAACACGTTAAAGCTCAACTGGAATGCGAACTTGAATAATTTATCGAATTCATATTCCCGATTCGACATAAACCCCAAGGTATTAATAATACATGGCTGTTTATAATACCGAATTTACATTCATCCCGATGGAAAGGAATTTCTTTTACTACATGCAGTAATTCTCTTGACACGTTTTGTAGACATTTTTTTGTAAAAAGATAAACTAATTTGAACATCCCCGTGCGGATTTGGATTTTTTAGTGGAGCGTTAAGTTAAGGTTAAATAGACGTAAGCTATTACTTTTTTATTTCAGGATATTTTTTTATGAATTTCCGATTTCTGAAACTAAACGGTTGAAGAGAAAATAAGGCTAGAAGAAGAGTAGTAGTAGTAGTAGCATGGAAGCTTTAGTGAAAAGAAAGCAACTGACTGAGAAGGGAGTTGAGAAGGATATCGGAAAAAGATTTATTAGATGTCTTTGATAAATGAGTACTGAAATGATTCCCATAACACTATTTATTATTGAGATGCATCCCATCGTCCGATGAGGATAGATATACATTCAGCATGGCACAAAAAGCTACTGCTGCATCATCACGCGCAGAAACAGAAGTGAAAAATAACACAACACGCTGACCCACTATGCGGGCAGAAAAGATACTACAAATAAAGTAAAAGCAAAATAAACCCTGCTTTTTTTGCACCGCGGTAAAATCAAAACATCACAACGAGATTGATAGAATACTGACGTATGGGTTTGGAGCGTAGACAATAGGTAGGCAGCACATAGAAAGACTGCAGGGCTTGGCAATGACTGCAGATAGTTAAAGGGCTCTGATCAAAGAGATAAAAAGCGGAAGAAATGTATGAGTTCGAAATTGAAAGAAGGCGGATTAATAAGTACTTGACGGTAGAATGCTGCAAGAAAAGCAGAAGAGAAAGTGAAAATGCTAAATATGCCAAAGATTTATCTTAATGCGTTATTTTTTAAATCTTAATACGTGAATTACGTGAAGAGTAGTAAAATTTACAAAATCGTGTATGACAAATGTAAGAACATAATTATTCTTTATCGATGAAAGTTGCATATAGAAGTAACTCAAATGCAGCGCATAGTATGAACATTGGATTCATTGTTTGATGCGTTCGTGATATAAATACACGTAAATAAAATATAAAAATACATTATGCTACATAATATACATAATTACCCATGAAAGTCATCATTTGTTTGAACATTATATTATTGGGAGGTACACTATGATGTACTGGGAACATTATTATGTCAGGTACTTACCATCTCCACTTAAGATAATAATTGCCATCTATGCATGTATCCTAGTAGCCATTTTCGGCGTAAGCATGCAACTTTTAGCCCACAGCCCTAGTCTACATAAAATCTTTGCTTCTTTTAATTAGATGAGAAACACATATGATTGCTGACGTTTTTAACACGTACACAACAATTTACACATATATGTACCCGTATGGTACATATACGTATATACGGGTACATATATGTACCCGTATGGTACATATACGTATATACGGGTACATATATGTACCCGTATATTACCCGTATGCCCCTGTGGCAGGGGATGCAAGCGCCGTGCAGTCTATAACCTCCGTTCCTGAAAAATGCATTTTTCTACTTTTATGAAGTTTTATTTCCAATTTCGTACCTTTTTCAAGAACTATTGTGGTATCGATTGCCGATTAATCGTAGCACATTTGAAATAACCGCCTGTTTTTCAAACTTTTCTCATGAATCAGAAAACATATTTCAGCATTTTCTATAACATTCTATGGCGCGACCTGTTCGGGCAATCATCCAACAGTAACGCCGTAAACGCTGGAACAAAGTAAAACCAATTTCAAAATAACGTTATATGACTTAGTTTCAATTTAACAAACAACCTGCGAAAGCAGATGAACAACTTGAATTAAAAAGAGCTGTCAAAGGTTATAATGTGGAATTAAATAGTGAAATATGTAAATATCAAAAATAAGAATTAATAATTCGTTATTTCTCGTAGAATAAAGTAATCAAGAATCAGGTGCTCTAATTTATATTAATTTTATTACCTGTGAGTCGAAACCTTGCAAAATTAAGAATAATGTATCCTAGCCTTGCGTATTTCAAGTTGATTATCTGAAGATTATCATCATAAATTATTATAAAGTTTTTGATACCAATGAGAAGTTTCATACCATACCCCGGTGAATGGAATATTTTTCATTTGACTTGTGGTACAGAATGAAGAAAATGTAACTTTCGTTTCCTTTTGACTCAGTCATGTTTATGACTGTGATCATATGAAAGCTACTGAGGCATGAGCGATGTTGAATAATGTCATTAATTAAGGTCTCTCCTTATTGATTCCTACGAAAAGTGTTACTCGTAGAGTCATTGTGCTTTACTTACGTGGAATTGTTCCGCTTAAAGCATTCTGTTTCCGTAAGGAAAACAATGGCAAACTACCTCACTCCTCATTTTGCCTAGTCTTCTCAGCCCCCTCTCCAAAGCTTTTCGTAGCTGATGGCGTTAGGGGATGAGGTTCAAACCAGCCCTCGAGCTAAAGACTGTACAGACAGAGGAGTTTCATAAAATATTTATAGTCAAACGCACCTCACTACAGTTTCTATAGTACTCTCTCTTGAGTAAGTACATTTCACTGATACTGCATTTAAGCGCTGTCGTAATTTATCATCAATATGCATACGTTCCTGCACTTCAGAACTCTTAGTATTTTGTTGTGCTGGAATTCTCCTAACAATTCTAAGAACACTGAAATTCTAGAAATACTCAGTACAAATTTTAATCGTATTCATCCTTAGAATCTATAAACTTTTTCTAACCACCGACGATTAATATCGTAAGGCTTATAAGTTGAAGAAAACATTGGGAATGGGAAGGTAAGCTTTACGTAACACTTTCCGAAATTACGATAAGAATATATAAAAATCCAAAAGTTTCAACGCTCGACTTTGAGTAAAATTCCATTTGACCCAAACATTGAGGCCAAAATTTTGAGAAATGAAACTGGAATACGAGGACGTCGATGTCCTTGTTCCTCTTCGCGGAACTTTCGGACGATCGTCTATTTTTTGCTGACAAGAGCCTTTTAAGAGGCCAAAGGATATTTAGGGCAAGGGAATGATGGAGTGTGAAATGGAGTGATTCCAGTTCATTCCTTCTCACAGTCCTTTCTCCTTAATAACGGAGCGAATGGAACGATTCCGAAAGAGCTCTCGAGATACAGTGAGCCCAACTATGGTAGAGAATATGGGTTCCGTAGGGGAAGTAATAGATAACTATTTCTTACCATGGAAGTTAATAAATAATCCAGTCCTTGAATTATGATGAGTAGAAAGTCAGTTAAAACAGTAATGGCCATTTGTAGCCAACTTTGTAAGCCCTTCTGAAATTCTTCATTCGAATCCCATTCTGGTCCTTATCGACCGTAATCAAGTACATCTGGCGTCTACAACAACACGTCGGTAATAAAGAGGTCATGGGTCAAATAACATGTCATATTATTTCAATTATCTACTTCTATTAAAAAGCTTAACATATAAATGATAAAGGGCTCCCGGATAGCCAAGTGGGCAACGCGTTCGACTTCGGTGAAGGCGGTACCGGGTTCGATTCCCGGTGGGAGCCAATGTGCGAAACTACCTAAGCTGTCAAAGAACTTTTAACAATACTACTACTACTATAAATGATAAAATTAATTATATATTGTTAATACAAAATAATACATTACATTGTGTCAACATAAAATTATAATATTGAAATAGTATAACATGTGGGTTAAGATCCATTAAATTCAAGAAAAAAGAATTTATGTAATTTATCTTCCAGAGTAAAGAGAAACCGACAAAATTTAAACGAAATGCTGCCGACGAAATTTAATAGATTATTAGGAAATACTGTTATGGTTACATCTATTAAACAAAGAAATATATATAAAAGGGGGCTATCGCCCCTCCTTGGTGCCTTTGTAACACTAGCAATTTTCTTAGGATTTGACGAGATATTAAAATCAGGTTTTAAAGTTTTACTACAATCACTATATGTCTACTACATCTATGATGATAAAATAGCGTTTTAAAAGTTATTTGGAGATGAGTACAAAATAAAATTGATTTAAATCGTCCCCACCCTCTTTTATAATTTTTTAGATCCGCACCTGCCTGATAAATATTTAAGCTTTTTCTGTTAATTAGCACACACGCATTGATTTTCCAAAATCACATACTTATTTTATTTAATATTTCAGTCATATTAAAACCATAAATAAATTATAATAAATCTATTACATTGACGTGCGAGAGGAAAATTGAAATATTTTCTGAGTTCTTTGGATTACAACCTTACATTCTAGTAATCAGATACTGAGAGAGAAATGTAGTGAATATATTATGGATGGAGGTTATGTATGAATGATACTTTCAACTTTGAGATTATCCCCTTTGTTGTTTTAAGTCTTTACTTTGTTAAAGTCGAATCCGTAATGATTTCGGTCTTCGGACAAGAAAATCTTTGCCTTGGTTCTACTGAATAATAATTCATTTGCCACTGTATTACTAAGGCAACTTTTAATTGAAGCAGTAGTCAATTTTAATTCGAGGTTGAGAAAGAAATTGACACATAACCCTTTTGCAACTCCCCTCAAATTTTCGGAAACTTGATTATTGACATATGCTGTGAGTGGCCAGCGTTGGGCTCACTCAAACGTGAGCGAACACCTCTTTCCACCCGATATACATCTGATTGAGAAAGTTTTTAATGCATTTAAAATGAACATTGAAGGCCGATGATGAATAATTTAACAGCCACCTTCCAAGAAAAAAATACATTGCGAAAAGCGTATATTTGAAAGAATGAGGCATTTTAGGGTGTGATGCCTGAACAGATGAATCTGTCGATTATAAATTGAAGCATAAATAGATTACAGGCAATCAAATGAGCTATGCATTTTGCTGCTCTACCACGCGTGAAAAAGTCTTCGTGTGAAGGAATCCGTAAAAATGCGCGTTCTCCAGTATTTATCATGAAAATTGCCGGGACTGGTTTATTATTACACCCTAGAAACGTTGATCTCCAAACCGGAGGTGTCAATCATACAGTACGCGTTCCCAAAGTTACACGTAGAGCCCCGACGGAACTGATTTCTATATATATTTTCAGTTTATACAATCTCTAAAGTAATGATAAGTGAGGTCAATTAGTTGATTTAATTTTTTGTCAACAACTTCTTACCCATCATTGGCGAAATAACGTACGTTATGACGGCATCATACGCATTGGTTTGGCACAACAATGACTTGCCCATCTTTAAACAAATATGGCACCCCTACTAATAAAAAAAGGTTTCCCATCCCTTCTCTAAACAGCAAGTATCGAAACAGAAGTTCCAAAAGTTAGCAAGTGACAAATTGACTAGCTTAACAACTGGAAGTTGCAAAAGTATGTCAAAGAGGACCCAGCAAAAATATCCTCCTCTTTAGTTTGTCTTAATTACTGATAATAAAAATGGTTATGCCACTAAAAGGCAAGTCTCAAAACAGCAACCACACTGCAGGAGTACTACAAGTAACGAAATAACCGAGAAAATGGACTTCGTCCGGAAACAACTTTCTGGACGGCGTTCGTAGTCTAATTTTTTTGCAAACGAAAATACTGTAGAATCGATCACCCTCAGAAACAGAAACTACTGATCACTATTTCTCGTGTTTCTAACTGAACGCTACTTCTTACCGTTTCCGGTTCCCCTCCTGCTTTTCTTTCCCCATATGAGTAATCTTTGGCGTGTTGTATCTCCCTGCCACAACCTTTAGAGTAACTCTCCTCATCCCACATTTTAGGGTTCCCAATTGCCGAAACCACTTTAATCAGATACGTCTTTAGCCCTTGAATGTCTAATGTAATCAGTGAAAACGAAGAAGTCCCTTGAGATGGTTTGGTAGATGTCATTGAGCATCTCATCCTTGCCGAGACGAATTTGGGTTATCCGATCGGTTTTCCTAGTTATCTCTTTATCAGTTGTTAACCCTGGATGTTATCGTCTTTATGTTTGCTTCCCATTGGTCCACTTAGCTATTCCGTTTATTGAGGTTAGAAAAGTTGTAGAAGTCTTTCCGACGGACTTGTTGTATGAAATCCAAAACTATGTAATGGAGACTAAATTTTCACCTTCGAGTTAGTGAAATTAGGCCGAACTTGTCTGCCAATACTTTGATACTAGTTATCTTGGGATAAATAAAAGGGAATATGGGTTCCGTAGGGGAAGTAATAGATAACTATTTCTTACCATCGAAGTTAATAAATAATCCAGTCCTTGAATTATGATGAGTAGAAAGTCAGTTAAAACAGTAATGGCCATTTGTAGCCAACTTTGTAAGCCCTTCTGAAATTCTTCATTCGAATCCCATTCTGGTCCTTATCGACCGTAATCAAGTACATCTGGCGTCTACAACGACACGTCGGTAATAAAGAGGTCATGGGTCAAATAACATGTCATATTATTTCAATTATTGGGCCCCCGATAGCCAAGTGGGNATTATGTTCTGTGAAATGTTTCGTAACCAGTATTTATATTTAAGCAGGCACATTTTTAAATATTGAATATTGTCAATTTTCCGTCTCGAATGGAAAACTAAATCTATCCCTGATGACACAATCTACAGTAACTTATTGAATTCAAGCAATTAACGTACATGATACTTATTAAATGCAAGCATTATTTACCTCAATTAATTATTACCATTTGAAATTACGTATATACATTTGTTAATAAGTGTTTGCGTAAGTATTCTTGTCTTAAATTCAACTAGGCAGGGTTTCGATTGTAAATAACGTTCTGTCATATCAATAACCTACCTTGTGAATGTCATAAGAAATGGACCGATAACCCGGAAGCAACATTAAGAGATTTGTGCAACAATAAAATAATTGTCTACCTTTCTTTTCTTTTACAAAAATACAAATCTGCCCCCTTGGAGTCAAATCATGCTACCTAAATATTAAAAATGTATTGAATGTGCACTGTGAAATCAAAAATCAGCAACTATGAATGTGTGTTGCAAATCGTGAGGAATTCCTATTTTTGGATTTGTGGATAAATTTTGATTTACATCCCTGTAAATATAAACTTTATATCTACACTCCTGTAAAATATAAACATTACATCTGGAATTCAGATGGAAAAGATAACCCTAAGCTTCATGGGCGAGTGGATGCGCCCATTTCAATGTATATAGGCGTCAATCGATCAATCTTCCCCTCATCTCATGCGAATATTTTCCCTGCAAGATACCCTAGGGTCCCAAAATAGAGAGGGCGCTGAAGGCGAAAAATTCGTTCTTGTCCTCTGATCCATTTCCAGCATTTCTGTGGCCGAATCCATCCTCCGCCTCCGTTATTGAGTGAAGCCTCTCCAGATGTTATGTCGCGACGGAGAACCATCCATACCACGCATCCCATTCATCAACATCGTTTGCCTTTCCCCCTTCACTTCCATAATTCTCCGTTTTCAGCATTGCCGGATATGCAAACGATGCAGATCCATTTGTCTGTTGTTTACTCCGTATTCAAACGCTCTAGCACATTCCCATCGTGAGTTTATTGGTGGTTTGGAGTTGTTTAGTTTGGTGGTGCACTGTTATGAAATGTTACGGATCATCGTTAATTTTTTATATTAATGTCTTCACTATGTTCCACCATTTGATCACACTTCTAATCTGTAGCACTTGATGATGTATCTTCGGGTAAAGTTACATGCGTACCCCAGGGTATCGTAATTTCGCCTCTTCAATTTTATTTTAAGATGTAGGCAACATAACTCATCACAATTTTCATATTTTTGCGGGTAACTCAGTAACAACGAGAAAAATAACTAATAAAGAACTATTTCTTTATTCTTTCGATGTTTTGATGGGTAAATTTCGAATTTACTTTTCCATAAATTTCACATTTCGAAGTAACATTAAATAGTTAAGGAATGGAGTTCTAATAAAATGGTTACCAAGTGATATTCTCTGAAAAAATTATTACGAGGTAGCTGCAGTGAAATCGTTACCGACAAATGCAAAACACTTAGGCAGCTCTGATGTAAAACTTCTACCCAAACAAAAATACTCTTTGACAAACATAGCCTTATAAAATACATCGAATTAAACTCCTTCGTGGAAACTTCGCAAACTAATATCCGACGAAAATGGGATTCTATTGGCCGTTGATTTAATCTATATTCCATCAACAGTGATTAGTTATTCCTGCTATCATGAATAGAATATCTTTTATTTTTCTTTTGGCATGGGAAAATACCGCAAAATGCATCTTTCGTTTACGATTTACTCTGTATTAATATGAAAGCTACTTGCTATAGGTGAGAGTGATTCTAAATAATCATAGTTGTAATGATCACTCCTCATCGAATGCTTTGAAAGGTGTAATTAATAGGGCCATTTTATACTCAGTGCGGATGCTTTTCAATCAGATCATGCACGCTTATTGAGGAAAACAAGGGCAAAGTACCTCACTCCTCGTCTTGCTTATTAAGCTTCATTCCCTCTCCAAAGCTTTTGGTATCTGTGAGGAAAAGGAATGATGTTCAAAACGGCCTTTGAACTTTATTTTCACAGAATGTTTAAATTATTTTCGACGTTATTTTTTCGTTTTTTCCTATACTATGTTGTCTATATTATTTTTTGGTTATCTTTATTATGTAGGCAAAAGGTTTCGTTAATCCGCATTGTAAAGAAGCTTCTTTGCCAAAATAATTCATTTCCACCATCGTCAAGCAGTAATTCCTCTCCGTGAAATCCCTTATTTCTCCGTAGATGGCATCTTGGTCTTGATGTTATCTAGACAAGTGTAGCAAATCGCCTAAGACGTCATTGGACAAGAAATGAGCATGATTAGGAGTTGAAAAAGTGACGCGGCGTCCAAGTTTGGCCGGAAAAGTTAATCTCCAGGACACAAATGGCCCAAGGACACGCCATTGCTTTCCTTTTCTGTATTTCTGTGTAGCAATTCCACTGTTAATCGGCAGTTGCGCTTTAAGCTCGAGTATGTTGCTCTCTAGAAGGAAATCGAAGCAAGCTCAGACGCGAATTAAGTCAGTTTCCGAGGCAGTGAAGGATTCGAGACAGATTGATTAGAATTGCGCGGATTTGAATATTCATGAGAGCGGATGAATGTTTCATGAGGTCGCAGAGAAAAATAATGTCCTGCTCGTTTTTGAACGAAATGGCGTAGCATAAAACAGGCATCTGCTTAATTCTAAGAGGAAAATAAGAGTGTGACTGCCTCTTTATTATTTTGGTCTCTCAAATCGTGTTTGCTACAAATTAAATCTATTTTGTTTCTTTCTCTGGTAAATCCACTAGTACACTAGTTGATTCCTGCTGCTATGTCTTGGTTAATATTTCTTGTTGCCTTTCGATACAGGATAGAGGAACTTTTATCTCATTCTTGTCCATGGTTAATTTAGTATGAGAACTAATGAGGTATGAGTGATACTGATCTCTACCAATCGAATGCCACGTATGAAAAGTGTTATTGATGCGGTGGTTTTGCTGCGCATTCGAGGTTTCCCACTCGTAGCAGGAAAAAAAGGGAAAATACCTCACTCCTCATCTTACTTAGTTGCCACATCCCTTCATCATATCTTTCGGTAATGGATAAGAGATCAAAATTTATCAGCAGTAGGCATAGGTATATGTAAACTCAGAGATAGGCTGTATATTTTTTTCAGAATTGAATTTTTTTCCTTTCGCACATCTACTCGTGGATAGGACCCAACAAGCCTTCGTGCTGATGATTGTATAAACAGATATGTTGATATCCGAACTGAGCAAGAGCTGGGCTGTCCCTCGGACAGTGGAAAGAATTAGGTAATTACTTTTCACATTGAGCCTTAAAACCCAAGGATAAACATATGTGAAAAATAGCGACATGACGGGGACTCGAACCCAGATCTCCCACTAGCAGCATATCTGCCCGAAAAGTGGCCCTGGGATTGAATCCCAGTCATGTCGCTATTTTTCTCATCTGTCCATCCTTGGAATCAGCCGCATGGGAAAGCCATGAATTTATCGGATGTTCAAATACTTCCCACCTGAAATTTGGAATCACGGCTTGATTTAACTCAGTGTTATATGTATTGACACCTTCGTATAACCCTGACTAAGTGCCTAATGATTTTTCATTCTCTTCTCAGTTGTTAACTAAATGCAATGAGCTGTTACTGGTTATTACAATAAGATAGTGGTAAATGATTATGCATAAGGCACAGAAAAGCGTTTGACCCGTTATGAAAAATGCTTGAACATGGATAAAGACAATGTAGAGAAATAGTAAAGGTATCATAAAAATCCCAATACAAATTTTGCATAACTTCTTAATTTATAAATGTTTATCAACTTTATCAATCCAGAAATATCAATAAAAAAACTTTTTTTACTTTCCGGTAGACACACAGGTACGTTATTTATGTGTTATATTAAAGCTGTGCGCTTGATTTCTACGTGTAGATAATTTTAAAAATTTATTTACACCAATATAAGAAAATTCCTATGTGCATGCTTTTTCGTGCAAAGTCACCTAACACCCTTTTCCTTGTATTCCTGGCGGCTCTCCTTCCATCAATTTCTTGGACCGGTGCCTCATAGAGGACGTTGGCCGTGGACAATGCCGTTCAGTCGAACAAACCACTCTTCTTTTCCTATAAATTCACCCTAAACGGCAAGTTTAAATGTCTGGAAAGATAGCTTATTGGTTAGAGCAACCGCCCTGCAAGTGGGATATCCGCGTTTGTCTCTCGGTTCTATCAGATTATTTTGTCCGTTTGTCCTTGAGATTTCAGTCCTTTGATGTGCGCCTTGTCATGCTAAGCCACCAGTCTTCCTTTCGCTTTAATATTAATGTTAATGTTATATAATCAACTTAATTAAGCACCCATTTTCAATTCCATCTAAATAGGATAAAAATGTACGTAAAAAAATCTATGTAAGGTAAATAATATGTTTAAATAAAGAAATTACAATGAACGCAAGGCAACAAATGTATAACAAATTGTAACGTTGAGATATAGCTTAATATTTAATATAGAATATGCGAAATGTGTGAATAAATTTCAAGTTGTTTCTATGTTTATTAATCGCGCAAACTCGGTAGTTTCATATGCAGCTATCTTATTTAATATCTATGGACTCGGAAAAAGTTTATGTCCCTTCAAGTGTTCTAACTTGCTACGTTAGGTCTTCAAGAAAGGAAAAAAAGGCTTGATACAACGTTTCTGTAATTTATTTCCTTCACTCATCACTCAAGATAAAATGGTACCTCCGTTTCACACTAATAAAAGCTTATGATAAAACAGAAAGAATAATGTGTGTTAAAGGGGGCGAAAGCTACAAATCGTTTGTCTTTTTCCTCTTTGGAATGGCGAAAGTGTAGTGCAAGCGGTTGAATCGGTGCGCTGATCAATGACTGAAACCCAGTGGTGCGAGGAATAATGGCTGAAGTTTCAGAAACGGAGGAGGTTGTCAGGGAAACAAACGAAATCCCTCCCTTTTTCCACATCGCTGTCTCTCTCTTTTTGAAGTATTATCCACAATTGCTCATATCTCACACGCCAGAAACATTTTCTGAATCTCTTTTTCTAATAGACAACACTTTGTCTTGAGGGCGAAATCAGATACAAATTGCCAGGACAGCGACTTATTAGTCCAGATAGATTCCTTCAATCTGATTGATTATTTCGCATTGTCTTAAATTTTCGTATTTTGAAAACCGTTATTCCTTAGTAAGGGAAAGAAAAAAATTCCACCCGAAGGGATGAGATCTGTTATAAACTCTGAGGACAAACGGGGGGTGAAAAAATATAACGATACTTGGAAATGAACCAGGATCTTTCACTCTGTTACTAACTGAGCCATCTCGTAGAACAGGTTCATTACGTTTTTCGGGAAAATTTGATGGCCAACCAAGAGGTACCTCTTAACGGCACTCACCACCGCCACGGTCCTCATATAGGCCATTGAGGACAACAAGGAGGTGGAAGGGAGAAACCTTCCAGGATCAGAAACAAAGAGAAGAAAAGGAGTATAAATATGCTTTCAAAGACGTGCGACCTTACATAAATCCCAAAGGGATCCATTCATATGAAAACGTCTCACAAAAAATCGTTATTCTTTCATAAGATTTGGTGTTTCATTAACAACCTTGTTTTAAATATTTTTCGGGTTGTATATTTTTTTTCGGTATCAATTTTCGTTTGTATCCCTTGAAATAATTTTAAAGTTAAAGCATTCATAATGTGATCTGAGAGCTTATTATTTTTCTGAGATTTAAATATAAAGTTAATGTTAGGTGGTATTTATATGGTGCGTAGCCTTTAGCCGAGATTAAGGTGACTTATGCTATCTATTGGAAATTTCTTCCTCTTAGTATTGAAAATTTTCCTCGCTATTATCGTGTTCCTCACTACATTCTTCCTCAATAATACCCTTTTATCTTTATGATACCTATTAAAATGTGTTGACATTTTTGTACTGTTTTCTGGAAGCAAACAAATTATAATTTATATAATTTCCTCTACTGAAANAAATAACGTATCTCATGGATATTGGAAAGGAAATAACATAGCACGGAAAAGCCGTGCGTCTGACTCCCAAGGATAAACAGATGTGAAAAATAGCGACATGTCTAGGACTCGAACCCAGGCCTCCCACCTTCCCGGCAGGGGTAGGATCATGTAACTTTTGATATTTATGGTATCTCCGAAATTCGCGACATGTGAACATGGCGGATACATGTAAATGCATTTATACATTGCGTATTAATTGCGAATGTTGGAGATATTTCTAGCTACAAAAATAAATAATCCCAGGTATTCTAAGAATAGCATTCCCGTAACAGTGTGGAATCAATGCGGCATGGATATTTAGTGCTTAGAATTCCTGTTCTCGCGCCTAATTGTTAAATAATAATTTTTATATATCCGTATCATCTATTAGACTACCTGTAAACGGCGTATTATGAATGAAATGAATAACTACATTTCATGAAAATTAAGGAAATATAAGACATTGGATAAATATCCTATCTGAAGAGTGCATGAATATCGGCGTCCGCGAGAATTTCATTCCAACCCTTCCATTTTCCACGAATGTCTGAAAAATGCTAATGAAACGCTCGAGAAAAAAAAAGAAACGGTCCCGCATGCGAAGTAGTTCTTACATAAGACCTTTATTATACATCAGTTTCGATTATGGCCGACTCCAATATGAAATGGAAGATTTCCGGAGAGGGATGAACCCACGAGACTGTTAAACGATTGCTTAAAGACGATGGTCCGAGGCATTGACTCGAATTCATTCGCCACACGTTCTCCCAAACGGAGGAGAAATTCCTGAGAAATGGAGTATATTCGTGCCATAGCGTAATATGAGGCACACATTTGAACTGAATTCTACTGCTTCCTCTCCATAATGTATACAACAATGAATAAAAAGAGCCATCGTTTGCATAACCCCCATGTAAAGAAGACAAATCCATTCAGAAACATGTTATTTGGAATGTTAAGACGACAAAGAACGTATTTTACATGTTTTATTGTTATCAGCGTTCGTACTCATTCACTTCGTCATGAAGCAGTGTAAATACAGACTTTGAGTTTAGATATAGACATTGTATTTACATTGTTGAGCCATGAATTCCACTTTGTTGAGGTAAAATCTACATTCCACTCTAAATAGGGTAACTATCAACAGGTGAATTGCTTACCATCCGCATCAAAAATCGAATGCTTGCTAGGGATCGTAAATACAATGAAATAAATACAGAAGGAAGGAAATACTTCGAATTAATATATATTTATCTGGTGACATAAAAATTCGGCATTTGTAGACTTTTTATTCGAATAAGTTCTTCATGAATTTATGGTTACTTTTTCAGGTTCATAATGGTTATTTGCTTGCTTGGAATATAGAGTACCAAAAGACCAAACCAAACCAAAAAGACCAATTAACCAAAAAGACTTTAATTAAGCAATATTTCTGTGATTGTCATTTTTGCTGTCTTCATGTTTGTAGTCTTGTTTTAGAGTATGATTGTAATCATGTACACTTTTGACATATTTGCAAAAACTAAGTTTTCAAAGTCTATGAAATCAATCGGAGAATATATTTTGTGACATCAAGTTTCGTTTATCGAGCCCTTGTAAGGTCCAAATAATGTCCCATCTTTGTGCGCAATTAATTTGCTTGGCTTCTACTTTGAAAGAACGCGCATTGTATTTACCAATAACTGGAATAATTATCTCACGTCCTAAGCTTTGCGGGTAAAACGGAATTTTATTGAATTTTAAAGTTCGTTTAAAAAGTAGCTTTAAAAGTAGGATTTGGTAGTTGTTTAACTGGAATCGAAAATTAAATCGCAATGTAAATTATTTGCACACTTGCATACGGAATTTCAGATTAGCTAATGCACTGTTCGAGCCGTGATTTAACGGAGAATTTTGTAGTTGGATATTTTGTTACTTGAAATATCATCCTAAAATGAATATTCATTACAATGCTTCATCCTCCATCACTGAAGGTAGATTTTGTTGATTTCTATGGAATCAAATATGGAATGAAAATATAAATTATTAGCGCGTAGTCATGCCGAATTCCAAATTATCAAATGCCACATAGTTGGTCTTTGTTTTATTAAAAAATGGGAAAATGAAGGATGTTTTCCATGCGTATTTAAAATTTACATTCAAAAACCCTGTAAATGCTCCTTTTGCTGCAAATTCTCAAGATTATCAGAATTTTTCAGCGCATAATATCCATTTGCCGTTCCCTGTTGTTTCCCCACCTCCTTCACCTACAACCTTCTGTATTTCGCCTACCCTACGAGCCACAGGCGTATGGCAGGGGATGCACCGTAAGCCTATTTTCCTAATCGATTACTCACTCGTTTCACCCGCGGAAAAAAATAATTTTTAAACCCAATAACATTATCTTCCATTTATCTGATTTTCAATATCTTAATCACATTTAACAATATTTTAATTTCCACCTTTCCTTTCGATAATGCACTATCTCTAAATGGATCGAGCAAGTTAAGGGTAAAATTTAATATTCTTTCTTATGACGAGGAGAGTCATGATAACGTTTTCAGGTCTTTCTCAGCAATTCATCACAAAATACACGGATTTACGCAGGACCATTTCTTAGGATGCAACACTTGTCCTGTGGACTGCATGCATCCTCTACTCTTAAAATAACGTATCTCATGGATATTGGAAAGGAAATAACATAGCACGGAAAAGCCGTGCGTCTGACTCCCAAGGATAAACAGATGTGAAAAATAGCGACATGTCTAGGACTCGAACCCAGGCCTCCCACCTTCCCGGCAGGGGTAGGATCATGTAACTTTTGATATTTATGGTATCTCCGAAATTCGCGACATGTGAACATGGCGGATACATGTAAATGCATTTATACATTGCGTATTAATTGCGAATGTTGGAGATATTTCTAGCTACAAAAATAAATAATCCCAGGTATTCTAAGAATAGCATTCCCGTAACAGTGTGGAATCAATGCGGCATGGATATTTAGTGCTTAGAATTCCTGGGTTCGAGTCCCTGTCATGTCGCTATTTTTCATCTCTGTTTGTCTTTGCACCTCATGGACTTTTTATAGCTCTTTACGAAACGTCAAGCATTACACAATTAGTTTCACAGTACACTTATCCTTTCATTTTTCATAAGATTGCCTATTTAATTCATTTATTCACGCTTGACCTTTACTGATTCACGAATGCAACACTTCTCTGCAGGGTTCCATATACTGCATTCATACTCTAGACGGACTCCTCTGTCCTGCGAGACACACTCAAGAGAGCACACATTAAGGACGTGAGATTGGACTCAACAGAAAGCCCAAAGGATAAAAAATGAGTCGTTGAATACGTTCCTTTGTGGAACTATTTATTCTCCCGCTTTAATCCATCGCCGAGGGATTAATGAAAGAGTTTCTGTCGCTTTGGAGAAGCATCTGCGACGACTGCTTGGAAGTGTTCCATTTGCTCGAGGACGCCAGAGGCTCGGGTAATGGTTTAAACGAGACATCTGGTGGAAAGACGGAGAAAAATGCAACTGTTTACTAAAGGCGTGCACAAAGGGATGTGCGAGCGATTGATGTAGAGGGAGAAAGTGTCTGAAAGAATTGCAATCCGGCGGACAGAATATCGAAAGTGAGGATATTAAAAGATGGATGAATATAAGTAGTTCGATAGCAAAAACATAATGTTCAGTAATAGAAGAATGGTTAAGGAAAAATTATTAGCAGTTCAAATGACAAAAATAAAAGATTTGATTGTGAAAATGATTCGTTCAATAACAAAAATGTTTTGTGCATAAAGCAATAAATCTATTTACCTTTCTAAAGAACGATTTCTAATGATAACTATGATCTATTACATTTATCCATATAAGAGATATGGGGAGGTGCAGTAAGAAAAAATTCGTCCTTAGACGTATGATGCATCCACAGGCGCGATTAGAGAGAGAGACCAATGAAAGAGGAGTAGATTAAAGCGACTTCTCTGTTAACTTGGAAACGCTCATTATGTCTTTTGTCCCACGAAAAGTCAGTCTCTCTCAACTCTGTGCTACCACTTCTAACATATTGCTTTTATTCTTTCTTTAAATGTAGAAATAAAGTTTTATTTGCATATCTCCATCGACCTCCAATCGACTCGAATCGAGCCCTAGCAATATTATTTAAACCCACGGAAATCGCTCTCGAAATAATAAGGGAAGTTGAATATCAAGCGTGGCAGCACAGAGTTGGAAGAGACTGATTTCTCACGGAACACTTTGGAGATAATGAGCGTCTCCGAGATTACAGTTAAGTCCAATAATGTAACTCTCCATAAAAGAAGAGTAGCTTTAACATAATCATCTTTGATTAGTCTCTCTCTCTCTCCGCGCTATAGAAGTTATATTTTTGCTCCGCATCCTCAGCCGCCAAGATAAATTTAATAGACTTTAGTTTCGAATAGATACATTCATTCTCAAACCGATGAAAAGTTGGAGTCGAAAATGGTGGGGAAAGGAGGATGATGAAGGCTTACATAGGAAACAGTTGAAATCGGGCAGGCGAGGGGTAGTGGCTCGATGGAAGGGCTAAATAACCAAATAAGATAACAAACGATGCAATTACATTGACGGTTAAATACTGTAATACTCGTGAAATCAATGCAAATCGATGAATCTAGGTTGAATACAAAAAACATACTTCAAAAACAAAAAAAATATAAGTAACGTGTAACTATGGAGAAGGGATTACCTAAAATATTCCGGATCTGTGTATAATTCAATGAAAGCATGACGACTCACAACAATGCTGAACCATTTAGTAACAACAATCGGTGTCCTTATTTATATGGCGATGGCTAACTTTTAGTCACATAATTAGGCTCTACTAAACAGTTTTATTATTAGATAACAGTTATTTGGAAATATTTGGATCCAGAGAATTTTATCTTTTAGAAGACTCTTTTCGCTTAGAGATTCTCAACAGTGAAGTGAGTGGTTGAAAGTGCTTTCGCGGCGCACTCTCTTGAAATACAACCGGCAAACCTCTACCAATAATCTGAATGATGATAAGTGTAAATGCGAAATTCTAAAATAATCTTAATTCTTCATTTGCACACTCAAATAAGTGTGAATATTTTACTCATACTTTAGAATTCCTAATCTTTCATTAACTTTTCCATTTAGGTTTAAAGATTATAAGGATATCAGCATAGGATATTCGGCAATAGCAAACCCGTTCCGGACTTTGAAGCTGGTGTTCTTTACGTTTATACGCATTTACTATATAATATATAAATAACTCAAGAAAGAATAAGAAGTTGCTGAATTCGATTTATTCTTAAAAGAGTGAAGAGAATTGCGGGGAATTTTAGCCGCAATACAGTTGATCAAAAGTTAGAGAAAATTCATGGAATAATATTCCTGTTTGTCTTTGTTAGTTCGAACGTAATGATAACAAAATTTTAAAGAGGTCATGTTATAATTCACAATAAATTTTTATGATTATTTTATTCTAAAACTGTAAGTTATTATAATATCGTACATTCAAATCCTCAGCCTCGTAAAATAATGAATTTCACCTACTACCTTACGGTTTTCCTAGCTTTTGAAAAATAACCACCGTATTTCGTAGTGAAATTTCTTTCATGATAAATATTATGATGAAAAATATTCGATTCGTATACTATTCGAGATTCCCATTACTGACATCGCTTTTGGAGTTATAATTGATATCAAATATTATTTACAATCAATGCATCTTAACGCTACTATGTCAGCCGCTGTTTGTTGAAACATTAAGTCGAAAGAGGAATAGTCAATTATTAACACAACGAGTTTATGTGGGCGGCCGTTCAACTGTATGCAGTGGGTACATTTATGGGAACTGTGCGTACAGCTCTTCCTCCGTCTTTCTTGTCTTTGAGAATAAAATACAGAGTGGATTTTCAATCCGATGCACCATTTACTGGCTCATCCAAAACATTCCTTATATAAATCAAAATGCACCTCACGTTAAGAATATGCACGATTAGTTTTATAGGTGTCAATTTATTTACAGCTAAATCTTCATCTAAATTATTCTTACATAAAGCCCGCCGAGTGTAAATGGATTTCCGTTGGAATTATTCTTGCGAGCTATAGCAGCTAAACTCCTCATTCCGGAACGTGAATAGTGGCTTTGGATGGGTATCGCATGGCTGCAAAGAATAAATCAAGGCGAGTTTCCCGCCATTTTATGCGATCGATGGTCTCAGAGGGAGAATATCCCGAGTTTCAGCAATTTACGGTTCACTAGTGCGCCTACACACGTGATTACAGGGGTAGTAAAAACCCCAAAACCCTAAAACGATCATTGGTTGCCAATTATTACCATCAAATCTTATAATCATATCATTATATCTTAATAAACATAATGAAGTTTTATTATTACCGTTAGTAACCTAAATTTGAAGAACCTAGGAATCTACGAAGAGATATTCAGTAGTGGTGATTTATAAGTATTCACACACAGCGCCAACAGTTGATTTATTGCAATTGTTAATTCTCGAAGAAGCAATTATTGTCCTTGTTTTTAATCACATGTTCAACAATCGTAATTTACAGTAATTGTTGGTCGTAAATTGAATCCTTAATAGGTGATATATTTGCTATAATTGTCAATGATAATCGATATTTATGTAATAGATAAAAATTGTCCATCGTCATAGAAGAATCATAACCTGGTCATATAACTAAGGTTTCAGCTATTTCGTACTTTGTGCTATGCCATATAAGTATAAAGTACCACAAAATTTATGCTCTTATCGGTTTAATGGAAGATGGGACTTCCCGGTAAATTTAGCCGAAATGTTTCCTCATTATCTGTCTGTAATAGAAACTAGGTTAAGGATGTTCAATATATTTTCAGTGTTATTTCTCTAAACGGTTCCTGGAGAGCCTTTTTCTTTTGTAAACGCCTTGGATACAGCTGAAAGGGAAGTTACATAAATAAAAAATTTCCGCAGTTCTATAAACATACGCTTGTAGATCCTCGCAATCAACGCTGTAGCTCTTCCATGAATTCCTCCGCCGGCATGTTTGCCTACTGGATAATCAAAACAACTCTCGTGGTTAGCAATTACTGGTCTTTTCGACGTGTAAAGAAGATGAATCTTGAAATAGATTAGGACAAAATTCTAGGCCTCTTAATTGCGCCCGCGAGTAATAAAACAGGACTAATATTTTGAAATGAAGTCGAAAAATCTTTTTTTTTTTCCTTGTCTCATGTCACCATGAGCTTCTTATGCTTAAATAGTGAAATTTGTGAAAACTAAGCATGAAGTGATGTCTTTCTACCTTGGTAGAAAATTTTCCCGAAGGTCCATACATGGTAAATGCTGGAGTGAATTTTGCTAAGTGGAATTCCGCACAGTGGGCTAGAATCGAAAAACAGCTGGTCAAGAGGTCAAAATTGGTTGTTCAGAGTGAAAGACTTAAAACTTCTCACGGTTATACAGAATAGATGGAATTTTGTGCTTCCCTGTATATTTTTTCTTTTTTTGTACTCGTTAAAAAGATCGTCAAACTTGGCCGATTTTAACAGAAAAGAATATTCTCGGATTTTTTCGGAAAAGCATTGATGTTTGTTGCGATGTTGACCCTGTTGATGGATACTGTTGGTAAAAACGGCGATGATTCATTCAAACATGATTCCTTATCTTTTGTTTCGTCATAAGTTTTGCACTCATAGATAAATATTCGCTCATTTTATGTAACAAAATGGTAAACACCTTTTCCGACCAATTATGATTTTTTCCCAACATCTCGTGGAAATTTACGGCCAAAGCCAGCTAATCGCCAGTCAAACCTGAAATTTCGTTGAAAAAACTTGATAGTTGATACAGTAGAAATGTGTTCAGAAACTTTTTATTTTCACGAAACACATATTTATTACAAGATAAACAGATTTAGTATTTAATTGATTTTAGGTATATTTCCCTATCTCGAGGTTATTGTTAAATATTTCCTTGTTTCTCGCCCAATGCAAACATTTCGCTCTAAATTGTTATCACGCTAGTTGGATATGGTCAATTTAGTGTCCTGTCTGAAATTTTAATGTTAATTTGACTGTTTCATTCCTTTTTTCTCGCCCTTTTTTCAACCGTCCGAAGATTCTTTATTCGAATACTACCACAATCCATATTTCCCTCCTGTACGTCATCTATGATGAAATGTTTCCGCTATTCTTTCGATGTGATTCCCGATTTAACACGCAATTTCGCTGGTCTTTCGGGATTTTGTAGAACCTCTTCCAATATGTCACTCAAAGGGAGAGTTGTAATTCTTACAATTACTGTGCTCTGAATCGGTACATACTTTATACAATGTAGAGGGCAAAAAGTCCGGGGAGAAAAACGCTGTCAGAGATTGCATTGAAGCGGAAGACTACTTGCCGGAACACTAACATACACTACATAACATCTTACGAAGATGTATTTATTACCTTCAAGCAGATGGACGAATGCGAATTTTTACTTATAATAAATGCGATGATTATGGAGTAGATTTATTCATATGTTTCTTTAGTTCAAGGTAAATACATTTCACTCGTATCAGACAGAAAGGCCTTCGGAAACGTATGTTTTCTAGCCTATCAGTAAATTTAAGTTAACGCTTTAGTTTCTAATTTATCAAAGTTTTAGAAGGTATAATAAAATCTTAAGGCAGCGCTTAAGAACTTGAAACTCCTTAGGGACTAATATTATGCAACTGTAGAAATTAACTTGATCTCAATCCTACTGTAGCGTTTCAGGGTTTAATTTCTTCGAGGACTCCGATCCTTTTCCATCAAGTTACTTCACAAGAAAGCGCATCGAAATATATACTGTGGGAATTTATTCCCAAGACGCGAGAATTCAATAGTACAAAATGATAGTAGTACAAAATCCAATGGTCCGCTGTTTCTCCTAGAAAAAGTTTTTCGCTTTAGCTCTATCATTAATTGTTCAGCATTTTGTAGTAAGTCGCTTTCTCTGGAAAAAAATCCGGATATTTAAAGAATTTTTCCACAACGCCTTACAGAAGCATGCACAGCAAGGAAAAATTAAAAGACTCATCCATCTTCCTGATTTCGACGATGAAAAGAAAACCGCCAAGGGGGTTGATATGGGTTCTAATGTGCAATGGACTCGTGATCATGGTTATGTGACCGTTTGACCGAACGATTTGACCCTTAACAGGAGTTCAGGTCTTACGCGCTGACCCCAATCATCAGTCGCCGGTCTAGCACTAGACCTCTTATTTTGCATTAAAAGCCGATTCCTAAATGTAGTTATATTTCTGTGTACTATATTAATGTAAACTTGCCACATGTGTTGCTGAAGATAAAAGATGATGCGACGCAATACTGTTCGGGCCCCTTAATGGAGGCCTTCTTCCATTGAATTCGTACATAAGGCTTTAACATTTTATTTAAAGAGGATACTTATATGGATTCCCATTCGGACCTATTTTATTCTATATTTATTCACTAGTTGAGATAACTTGTTGATCACCATCGCCATAAATTACGCAGCAAACTGTTTGCCAAAAGAGATCTACATTTTTACTCTCTTATCTGTTGCGCTGAATGTCTTCCAACTATCTCTCACTGTTATCGCTGAAACGAAACCTGATGATTCATATTCCTCCCGAATCAATACCTATAATGTAGTTTCTACTGCCTTATAGACGAAAAGCATGCAATCTATCATATGTCAGCTTTTTTCTCTCTCAGTTCCTACAATTTCGAAAACTAACATTTTACAAGTTGTATCATATAGGTTGAACAATTGGAAAAGATTAGTTGGAAAGATAAAATTAGAAATGAAGAGGTACTAAGGAGGATTGGGGAAGAAAGAAATATTCTAACAGAAATTAAGAAAAGGAAGGCAAATTGGATAGGTCACATTTTAAAGAAGAACGGAATACAGAAAGTGATAACAGAAGGGAAGAGAGGAAGAGGAAGTATGGAATGCTGGCAAACATCAAAGAAGGAAGGACATATGTCGAGGTGAAGAGAGATGCACAAAATAGAATGCTGTGGAGGCAACAGTTTCGTTGAAACCTCTCCAAGGACAGAATGACCGAAGAGAGAGGAATCATATAGGTACTTCGGTACGATAGCAACTAGCTATCGCACTGAAGTATCATATCGTTGTACTAGATAGAAGTCTATATACATTTAGAGATGAAAAATACATATACTTCTCCAAAAATTTTCCTTCCACTCTCTTTCCTCTCTCCTCTCTCTCTCTCTCTCTCTTTTGTGGAAGAGTGCATACTTTTCCTCTCTCGTGGATTTCCACAACATCTCGGTCGCCTCCGTAGATTTTAATTACATATATACATTTAGGTATCCCAAATCCTATATATGGTAAACATTTTCTAACCAAATAGTGGGAAATCATTTAAGTTATTCTGAGAAATAAAAACACGCAGAAATCATAGTTTGAGGAAGTAAAGTAATTTTCAAGAAGTATAAATGTTTTATTTCACATGTATTTATTACATTTTCATACTGACAAATCAAACTTTTGGTACATGCGAATTAAGCTTCTGATTCATTTTATGTAGTTGATGATGGAAATTGTTTATTTATGTGAATATGAAAGTCGACTAACCAACTGGTAAGGAATTCGTAAAATATGTCGAAATTTTACGAAGAAAATTAATGAAAAGAAAAGAAAACCCACTATTCTCTTAATTTATCAAATTACTAATGATTACGATTTTTTATTTTTAAGGTATATATCGTGATTTATTTGTTATCGTGATAATTGAAATAAGTTTATGATTTCTCTTAAATGTTAGAGCTAAATTTTTCATTTATTATCGCATAGTTTACAGTCCAACTTCTCCTTTGTACCTACCTAAGGGTTTGGCATTTTTATTTATATTTTGCCTTGATATTTCATTCATATATAACTAGTAGAGAACACATAGCATTAATTAATACCAATAAATGTCATTAAATAAGGTCACAGAACCCAGTTTAGCCTTAAACGGAAGGATGTTTACTCGCGATATTGTTTCCAAGTTTTGATTTTTCCCTCCAAATCTCTTTCACAGTCCCCCGAGTTTCGCATATTTCCGCCAGAGAGCCAAACGTCACAAAGTGCCAGCGACATTGCACTTCGCACCTTCCTCACCGGCGCCACAGTAGACCCCACTGGAAATGGCGCCACCATAAAGAAGTCGGAGGACAAGAACCATGTGTCTCACCAAGGAGGTATGCTCAATGCCAGATAGAGAGACCTATAAGTAGATGTCTGCCCAAGAGTGCCTGCCACCCCTAAACTAAGAAAATTATAACATCCCCTCTTTTGTTTATTTATTCTGTCATAATAATACTCACTCTTATTTAACACCTGTGGTTTTAAATAAGAGTGAGATTTTTAAAGATAACATCCTAATGGGAAATGATAATCTTACCAATCCTATCATTAAAATATATTAATTCATACATTTAGATACATGAATTATGTCTTTGTACATCAATGTAAAGGAGGACTGGATTATCTATGGCCCTATTACTGATTTTTTTTTTATTATTTTGTTTAATTTTTTAACCTAACCCTTGCTAGCAATGGTGAAAAAAATTTAGCTTTGGTTAGAATTTACCTTTTGAAAAAACACCATTATACCTTTAAATATCATTTTAACGAACATAATTAATTTCGTGGTAATTATGTACAATCAATCTAGATATACAGAAAAAATATCTAAGGCCTGCACAGTTGTCTACTAAGTATACATCCCAGTGGGGAAAATGTCCTTGTTTAATCACATAAATAATAAATTTTTAGTATTTTTTGGTCAATATTTCAGTTCATTGATTTATATCAATCATGGATGCAAATTCATACTTAATGAATATTGTTGTACGAACAGCAAACAAAATTTGACCTTCTCTTATGTCAAGCAAACAGCATAATAAACCCTGATTTTTGGAAAGACATTTTTAATTTAGTTTCTTGTTCTAAATTGTCTAGTTGATGGAGAGACAACAGCAGAAGGGATCAAAAATGCCAAACCAAATGGAAGCAGTGCACCACCTGATGGGAGCAAAATTGAAGAAAAGGGTGTGGAAGATATGGATGACGAAGGAGGATTTGAGTCAAGCCTTGTGTTCAAAAGGGGAATGGTGTATAGAGGAATATATTTCCCTTCTCTCACTAACTCATTCAGAGAAAGGAGGCTTGAAATGGCTTACCAGCGATATTCTTATAGACAACGTCAGAAGTCTCTTATTATAGTAAATTTGGTGGATCTTCTATTGAAGGTAAATTCAGAACATTTAAATCCTTCGGAAACCACATTTTATGGCAACTCATATATCCTAACTATTATGAAGGATAAGCACTTTTGAACCTTTTACTTCTAGCCCTGTTCACATATTTGTTTCAACATCAGGATTGTTTTGAGTAATACTTATTTAACTTTAGTTATTAATATTTGCAAAGAAGAAGAGCTAATTATAAAATGAAATTTTAAATCATTATTGTTATGTAAAATAAGACTTGTATCTCACAAACATAAAAAATATAACATGATTTTTCAAATATCCAAAAAGTTTTGTCAAAAATATATCTTGAATGAGATAAGAACAATAAAGGTACTCCATTGCTACTTACTTTATTTGTCTCTCTAGTTAATTGAGAGAAGGAAATTATGAAAACTCTCATACTAATGTTTTTTAAGGGTATATTTCCTATATTTTTAAGGGTAATATTGATCATTCAAACTTCATCAACATATTTTAATGACTTTCAATCTTTTCCATAGATTGCCCTTATTGTGGCATTCATGTTACCTGAAAGTGGAAAATCGTGGGAAGATGTGTCTCCAAAAGGTATTGCATGGACAGCTTGCTCAATGGCTGCAAATATTTTGGTATGTGGTCTAGGATGGTGGAAATGCTTTGCCAATAACTACCTACATTGGGGAGCATTATTCACATGGATTCTCTTCAATGCACAAGGTACATATATTACTGAAACAAGATAAAAATTATTATTTTAATTTTCAGTGCAAACTTCATTCTTGCTATTTTTCTCAGTGTAAACATTTAAGAGTTTATCTTTGTTTTTATGTTATGTCCTTATCCATGTCAACATTAATTTCCTAATGATGCATTGGTAATAGCCATCAGACAAATTTAATGTCTATTTGCTTAAATCAATGCCTTCAGTGTACGGTAGAAGAATACACATACAGAGCAGAATTTTAATTTCCTTTTTGATTAGGGTTTTGAGAATCTAGAGAAGTTTTGCTGATCAAGATTTCTTTTTGCTCTGAGTTTTAATTGCTATGAATTCTGATAGTAGTAGTCGATAATTGAACAATTATTAAATAAATAGAGCCTTAACTTTATTTTATGACCCTCTGAAGAGCTGGAACCCAATTTGAAAAGTGATGCTTAGGTGAACTTCTGTTGCCACCTACTAAAATATAGCATTAGGGGCATGTACTTGTTTTGAGCTACAGCTAAAGAGCTAATATGGAATGGAAGTAAAATTTCAGACAGTTAAAAACAAACTTCCTTGGAGAGCTTAATTTTTAAAATATTGTGAATAGCAAAATGAGATGAACCAAAACTACAATTTATTTTATTAAATTTCTTATAATTTATCTTCACTCAACAGGTTTCATTGGAGAGGGGGTCGGTTTTAATGATAGTGAGAGTTTGGTGTGGTATGTGCTATTCATAGTATTTGTCACATTTGCAATGCTCCCTCTTCCACTTCGGTGGTGTATAATGGCTGGCTCTGCCACTGCTGCTACTCACCTCATCACTACATGTGTGCATAAATTTCAGGAAGAACAGGTATTACAAGTGTCCTTCTGTAATTGTTATTGAATAATTTGATATTGTAAATTCCATGTGCATGTTAGGTTGATGCAGTACTACCCAATGCTACTCTGGAAGCTTTCTCTTGGCATATCATCTATCATGAGAAAGTTCTTGGAGTGTTATATGGTTCTCAGGGATGATGAATCATTCCTGATTTGTATGTTATTCAAAACTTTTATTGCATATTAATTTAGTTTTGCAAAATAGTTTCAATGGTGAATTGCTATTTTTATCAGTAATGAAATATTTCATTCCACTTTTTCCAGTTTTTCCTTCTTTTTTAATTAGAGTTGCAACTGAGACCATAACAAATATGATTTAACATACTATAAAACTTAAGTCAATATGCAAATATGCTAAAGATAACAAAATGCTGGGAAATATTTGTTTTTATTTCATTTCAGAATATTATTTGTTGAAACTTCCACAAATCATTTGATGCACCATCAGTATTATTAATATTATTACTAATCTTTTTACCTGATAAATAGCAACAGTTAGTTCTGCTATTATAGATTTTTATTTCAGTATTCTTTCTTTTGTTTCTTCTTAATAGGATGTAGGATGTGTATTGAGACAAGTTTTTGCAAATGCTCTCTTGTACACTGCTGTAAATTTTTCTGGAATGTATACTAAGTACTTGACTGACAGGGGTCAGAGACGGGCATTTCTGGAGACCCATCGGTCAACTGAAACTCGTTATCGAACTCAAAAAGAAAATGATAGACAGGAAAAACTTTTACTTTCAGGTATGTAATAAAAATGTTCAAATGCTACTAAAATATTTGAAGTAATCTTTATTAGTTAATAAAACTTAATGACTTAATCTTGTGAATGCTTAGCTTCACTTTTCTCTTTCATTTACCCTTGTTATTCCCACAGTATTGCCTGATTTTGTAGCCAAAGAGATGATTCGTGATATTGCAAAAGAGGAAGAGAAGGGACAATTCACACCATCACAATTTCACAAGATATATATTCATAGATATGAAAATGTCAGCATATTATTTGCTGATATTAAAGGATTCACAGGTATGAGTACTACAAAGAATAAAGTATTTCAGGGATTTTATTTTCTTATAAATACTTGAAAATCAAGTTTGCACATATTTTATGAACTTATTTTATTTTTGCCCTTAGCTAATGAAATCAAGGAACCATAATATTACTCTCCATACCATCTTTGTTATCTCTATGTCATTGATTCAAAATTATTATATCTTCATAAAATACAAATAGAATTAATACTATTAAGATCCTTCTGTATATAAATATTTTCTTGAATGAATATAGTTTTATTTTAACACATTCATGGTAGAGTGCACCAGCAGTGAGTCACAGTTGTTTGACCTTGCAGCTGCCATGTACCACTGGTGATCCTCAATACCTAATTTTGAGACACGGTTCTCAAGTGCATGTGCCCCTTAATAGGAAATTACTCTTCATATATATGCCCACAGAAGAAGAAATAATTACATTTTTTGGTTCTTATGAAAAATACTTGAAAAGTTTTTATATAATTTCAAATTAATACTCCTGGGGATGAACAGCAAAAATTACTTCCATCACAAACATTTTAATACCATCAAAGAAGTAAAGATATTTATTATCATTACCATGCATTGCATTACTTTATTTCAGCTCTTGCCAGTCAATGCAGTGCACAGGAGTTGGTGCGGGTATTGAATGATCTGTTTGCCAGATTTGACAAGTTAGCAGCTGTGAGTGGTATTCTTTTTTAGATGTTTCTTAAATTTTCAACCATATGGTTTTCATACTATTTCACAATTATTAAATTGTAGTTATGATTCTCATGTAAATATCTTTTTTGTAAGGAAAACCACTGCTTGCGAATAAAGCTTCTGGGTGATTGCTATTACTGCGTTTCTGGCCTTCCAAAAGCAAGAGTAGATCATGCACACTGTGCAGTGGAAATGGGACTTCATATGATAAAAGCCATTCAGGCTGTGAGGCATCGTACGCAAGTGAGTTATGCAAATTAATGACATTTCAATCTAAAAAATTTCCCACAACATTTCCCAACACAAAACAGCTATACATATTGTTTCATTGCTGTTATTCTGTACTGCTTGTTTTTTAGTCTATATTTTAAATTATCAATCAGTCAAANCCTATATTTTTAAGGGTAATATTGATCATTCAAACTTCATCAACATATTTTAATGACTTTCAATCTTTTCCATAGATTGCCCTTATTGTGGCATTCATGTTACCTGAAAGTGGAAAATCGTGGGAAGATGTGTCTCCAAAAGGTATTGCATGGACAGCTTGCTCAATGGCTGCAAATATTTTGGTATGTGGTCTAGGATGGTGGAAATGCTTTGCCAATAACTACCTACATTGGGGAGCATTATTCACATGGATTCTCTTCAATGCACAAGGTACATATATTACTGAAACAAGATAAAAATTATTATTTTAATTTTCAGTGCAAACTTCATTCTTGCTATTTTTCTCAGTGTAAACATTTAAGAGTTTATCTTTGTTTTTATGTTATGTCCTTATCCATGTCAACATTAATTTCCTAATGATGCATTGGTAATAGCCATCAGACAAATTTAATGTCTATTTGCTTAAATCAATGCCTTCAGTGTACGGTAGAAGAATACACATACAGAGCAGAATTTTAATTTCCTTTTTGATTAGGGTTTTGAGAATCTAGAGAAGTTTTGCTGATCAAGATTTCTTTTTGCTCTGAGTTTTAATTGCTATGAATTCTGATAGTAGTAGTCGATAATTGAACAATTATTAAATAAATAGAGCCTTAACTTTATTTTATGACCCTCTGAAGAGCTGGAACCCAATTTGAAAAGTGATGCTTAGGTGAACTTCTGTTGCCACCTACTAAAATATAGCATTAGGGGCATGTACTTGTTTTGAGCTACAGCTAAAGAGCTAATATGGAATGGAAGTAAAATTTCAGACAGTTAAAAACAAACTTCCTTGGAGAGCTTAATTTTTAAAATATTGTGAATAGCAAAATGAGATGAACCAAAACTACAATTTATTTTATTAAATTTCTTATAATTTATCTTCACTCAACAGGTTTCATTGGAGAGGGGGTCGGTTTTAATGATAGTGAGAGTTTGGTGTGGTATGTGCTATTCATAGTATTTGTCACATTTGCAATGCTCCCTCTTCCACTTCGGTGGTGTATAATGGCTGGCTCTGCCACTGCTGCTACTCACCTCATCACTACATGTGTGCATAAATTTCAGGAAGAACAGGTATTACAAGTGTCCTTCTGTAATTGTTATTGAATAATTTGATATTGTAAATTCCATGTGCATGTTAGGTTGATGCAGTACTACCCAATGCTACTCTGGAAGCTTTCTCTTGGCATATCATCTATCATGAGAAAGTTCTTGGAGTGTTATATGGTTCTCAGGGATGATGAATCATTCCTGATTTGTATGTTATTCAAAACTTTTATTGCATATTAATTTAGTTTTGCAAAATAGTTTCAATGGTGAATTGCTATTTTTATCAGTAATGAAATATTTCATTCCACTTTTTCCAGTTTTTCCTTCTTTTTTAATTAGAGTTGCAACTGAGACCATAACAAATATGATTTAACATACAGTGGAACCTCGGTTCACGACCGCCTCGGTTCACGACCAACTCGGTTTACGACCAGCTTTGGCAACCAAATTTTGACTCGGTTGGCATACAACAACTCAGTTCACGACCAAGGCTGCCGACCAGTTCAGTAGGCAACTCCGACATAACACAGCATCGTTCCTGAGAAACAGTTGCAGACAGGTTGATCAGTGAACACAGTTCGTGAGCAATTTGCGGATTACTTTATCAGTGAAACAGGACAAATTCCATAGCAATATAATAACATTTAGCTATCTTAAATTCAAATTACTGTATTTTATATTTATTTCGAATTTTCTTTTATTCTTTTATCCCATATGGGTCTTCTTCCGTATACGCNCATTACTAACATGCCATTTTTATTATAGCTTTATATATTATACATAATTTTTAAATTAAATATATTCAATGACTTAATAATCAGTAATGAGTTTAAATATGATGCAGCAAGTGTCAATTTTTTAAACTAATCAATTGAGAGCTCTTATGATTTAGAGCAGTGTATATAAGTTGGGTGCTTCTCAAGAATTTAAAAAATAAATTTTATAAGTTTCATAACAGTATTCTGAGGTTTTAGTTAATAAATAATTTTATTTTGCTTGTACTAATAAATATAGTGTACAACAATTTCATAAGTTAGATATTTTCTGCCATTAACTTACAACAGTTACACACTGTTTCATGTAATATTCTGCTTGTTCTGAGCACATGTTTCGGAAAAAAAGTTAGCTAGGTTTTTAAGACCAAGTAAAATAATAATTCTCTCTAAATGTTGGGTAATAATGGTTTAGATAGACCTAATGCTTTCCTGGTGACTGATAATAAGAATGTAGATGGGCAAGGGCCTTGTTTATTACAAGTATTTCAATGAGCCCTTTACAGCTTATTAGAAGTCATGATATTCGAAGCCTTCTCTCATTGTAAAATCAAGAGAGGCTGCATGATTACAAAGGTAATTAACCCTTCAACATTATACTTTCAAACATTCATCTGAAGAAGTATTTTTTCATTTTATTTCAAGAGAAATAGCTTAACATTTTAATGCAAATTTTTCACATTTTCATGCCAAAATGGTAAAAGAGTAGGAAAGTAAGATCTTTAATGATTAGGGATACTAGACTCTAATCAAGAATCATTCCTACATCTATTTACAAGGTAACTGTGCTAAAAACGTTAAAAATTTTGGATTTAGGATCATGGAGTGGAAACATTCCTTGTAAGACAAGTGGAGCCTTTGCATCCTCGTCCCAAAAGACCTGCTGGTGGAAATGGAGTAGCTCGCCATTCAAGACCTCGACTATGGTCGGAGGATGAGCGATCATCAGGAGGGCACATAGTAGTTACAAAAGGATTAAACAGTGTGGATTCTAACAGTCAGTCAAATCCTGCAATTGTACACCCTCAGGTACAAATACATATAACACCTGGACAGACTCATCCCAGCAACAGCAGTGGTGGAGGCAGTGGGTTTGAAGAGGAAACTAATACTGAATGGACTCCTGAGATTCCGTTTGAAAATGTGAGCTAATTTCAACTTTAATTTATGTAAATTATACCCACCATGTTTTAACAGTTTGACTGTATAACCTCCTGTTATTTTTTTTATACATCTATTTCCATATGTATACATTTCTTAAAATATTTCTGAACCTTCTC
Organism: Ladona fulva; assembly: GCA_000376725.2. Classification (NCBI taxonomy): domain Eukaryota; kingdom Metazoa; phylum Arthropoda; class Insecta; order Odonata; family Libellulidae; genus Ladona; species Ladona fulva. The sequence continues at coordinate 610,090 of KZ309469.1, forward strand.
TACTTAAGTTGAAACAATTTGTACGTCCTACTAATTTCTTACATCTGAGTTTTGTCCCTTATCTCTTATGTACAAACCTGCAATCAGGATCATCACATGAATTCACCTTCGGTAATTATAAAATTCATGATTATATTTATTTCAATGTAGATTATAGCATGGCAAGATTTGCAACCATTGCCTATGGGCTCAAAGCTATAAAGTTATTCACCCTGCCAAAATAATAAATTCTGTTTTTAAATGCAGAATTAAAGTTTTTTTGCCTGAAATTTTTCATTTTGTCATCATTTACTCTTTTTAATTAATTAGATGTATTAGATAAAAGATGATAGTATTCACAATGAATAATATGAATTGTAGATAATTACATTTAATTCACAATGGATTCTATAATTTATAAATGAAAATTAAGAATGTTCTAATGAATTCAATATAACTATTGTGATGGTGCTTCTTCAGTAGTTATTTTATCTTAAGCCATATAATGATATTAACAACACAAATATTAGTAAGTTTACTTGCTGTGATGCCGATACAATGACATGTACTCAAGATTACTTTGCAAGCAGTTTTAGCAAATTCAATTATCTACCAAAAGTGTAACTTTCAAAACTTGCATATTCCAGAACATAACATTCCTTTTTTGTGTTTTTTTCAGGTAGACCTCAACATGAGGATAGGAATCCATTCTGGTTCTGTTCTTTGTGGGGTGCTTGGTTTAAGAAAGTGGCAGTTTGATGTCTGGTCTTATGATGTCACTTTAGCTAATCATCTGGAATCTGGTGGGATCCCAGGGTAATGTCAATGTCCTCTAATTTCTCAGACAGAAATTATTCATTTGTCTCTTTATTATGATTTATTTATCTTTCCTGACTTCTAAATTTATTTCATCTACTTTTTAATAGGAGAGTTCATATATCAAAATCAACATTAGATTGCTTAAATGGTGTGTATGAAGTGGAACCTGGGCATGGAGAGACTAGAGATCATTATTTAAGGGTAAGAGGTATTTTCTTGTATCTTTCTGCAAAATGCCATGAATTCCATCAAATCAGTTACAAACTAATTTCCACTACACCACACTTCAGCAGTTAGCACATCAACTCAAACTTTGTGATTCACTTAACTATTATTAGTTATTGGCTGAAGTAATGTCATCAATGAACAAAACTAATTGCAAAATAAGAACTTTTTGATACGATCATTCATTATTGTTACCTGTCACATTTAAAAATTCAATGTTAAACAAAGCTTAAAATTTGGACCTAGGAGGTTAACATGTTCTTACCGGAAGACACAAATGCACTTCCAGCCAGATTTTCTAAGGTCACAAATGCATCTCCTTTGGCTTCAGGGAAAAAGAGCATTCATGTCTACCAGTGTGAATAAGTTAAATTTGATCCACATGGTTTTGTAAGAAATGATGTTGCATACAAATAAATAATTAATTGACATTATTTACCACTTTGGAAGTGCTTGTCTACCATGGTACTTTATGAACAGATAAAAATACAAATAAAATAAAAGCACATACAAAACAAATATTTACATTAAAATATCTATACAAGTTTTTTAGTAGTATTCCTTCAAACACGAATTGAAATTGGTTCTANGTCCCTCATCAAGTTTTGATTTTGGGCTGTTAAAATGTAGGCAACTTGAAACCCTATTGGCTTAAAATGACAAGATGGTTTTGTATCATGTCTTGTAATGAAGAAGATTCAACTCCCCTGATTTATTCCAATAAAAAAGGTTATGACAATATGATATTATCTTGGAGGAGAATTCTAGTTCCTTAATTCATTTCATTTAAAGCTTACAACTTTTCTGAACACAAAGAAAAATTCTGGAGGCTTACAAATGATCTTATTCTTTCCCAGTGAATTTCATGGGTAAAGACTTCTCAAGTTTTCAACTGGGTTGTTTCTTTTATGAGTGTCAACATTTCAACATCTGTCTCTGAAATCATCTTCAGGACCAAGTGTTGAGGTGTTTCCAATCTGTCTTTATACTCATACAGGGAGTTTCAGTTTTTGTGTATAATACATCATTTATACATTCAGGCTTGCCAAAAATATTGGAAAAGAATAAGAATGAATAAAACTTCATTTTCTTTACTCTTGACAATGTTTACAAATATTAGGCCAATACTAACTCAGTTATGAAAATCTGAAATCAGTAACTGGTACAAATGACCTTAGTTGTCCAGGCACCAATAAAACTAACACTACTATCACAATATAGGAAAATCATTGGGACTACAATGGAAGCATGAGGAAAATCTGATGACCTCTTTGTTCTTTATATATAAATCACTATTCAACAGAGAATTCCTATCACCCCAATTCAGATATTTGATTTTTTTTAACTTCAGTTAAATTCATCTGCCTTGGATTTGGATGATGATCCCTTTGAGACTGAAGAGGAAGATGATGATGAGAGAGATGAAGAAGGAGAAGAGCATGAAGGAGATGTGGACCAACCCAAACTCTCCCGAACCAAGAGCGAGTGCAGAGCAAGAGAAAGGAAAGGAAGAGGTGATGGCGGTGAATCAGGTGGACCATTGACTATGGCTGAGGAGATTGATGAGATTATTGATCATTACATTGAAATAGACTCTAATAAACGTATGCGTAGTACCAATGTCAATCCATGGACCTTGCAGTTCAATGACAAGGAAATGGAGAGCAAGGTAAGCAGTTGATTCAACTTTAATGAATCACAATTCATACTTCAAATACCTCAATTATTTTATGTAAAATTCTAGCCTGTTTCACTAGGATAGTGCAATCTCAAAATTCAAAGTTTCGTGTAAAATATGACTGTGGAAATTCATCTTTACTTTGTATTTCTGAAATAATGCATCCTCTTCCTTTTCATTTTAACACCAATAACACTACTCTAAATCCATTTCTCTGAAAATCTGTTGAATTTACATTTTATACATATACAGTTATTGTATCATTAATATTTTTATCATTCAGTAGATTACTGTAGATTAAAGGTTATCAGCATTGTTATTGAAGTTTTTAGCTAGAATTGTATGCAATAAATGTCAGGGAAAGTCAACAAACTTAATTAGTGAAATAGGGAGAGATGAGGATAATAAACAGAGATAAATTATGAAAATAAAATGTAATCTGAAGAATCAATTTATCATTGATTAGGTTATTGATAGCTGTTGGGGATTTTTTTTATTCTGCTCCACTCATTAGTTAGATGAGCAGCCTCATTAACTATTATCTTGTCTCGTACATTTCATCAACAAAAATCAGTATTTTTACTCCTTATGATCAAGTAGTAAGTTGTACTCATTTCATTAATGTGTGCAAATCCTGAAAAATTAAATACCTGCAACTTTTATAATTCTCAATTTTTAATGCACCCTTGATACTACCTTAGCAGACTTTATAGCCTTATGAGCTTAATCACTCAATTAATCATTAATCACTCAGCCAATCCATTAATTGGTAAATATAATCAATATTTGATTTTTTAATAAAGTTAATACACTAAAAACATCATTTTGACTTTCCAACTTTTGCTAGTCTTATGTTAGTGATTTTTTTAGAAACTTCTAATTTTAATGAATAAATCATGTACTTTTGTTATTGACTGCTTATATCTTATAAACATATTTTTTTTCTTAGTTCTGTCAGATAAGAGAAGACATGTTCAAATCAAACATGGTGTGCTGTATTATTCTCTGGTTCGTTGTTGTTGCCTGTCAAGCAATCATTCTTCCAAGGCAAGTGAGCAATTTAATTGTACGTCTTATGGTATCTAATATGTGAAATACATTTAGTGTTATGTAGTACTTCATTCAGTACACTAAAAAGTTAATAAAAGACTAAAAAGGTAATATTTAGCATGGCAATGCTTCGACAATTGATCCCACATTAAACCATTGCCTCAGAGATAGGATAACTCATTGATCACAATCTTAAAGATAATAGGAAACTTTATTTTTAACATCTGCTTTGGCATGAAATAGGCATTTGTTAACCCCAGTAGTTACCAAAAATCATTGACACATTGGCAAACCTCAAAGGTCATTAACATTTGCCTTCCATAATTGTAAAGCCTTGCAAATAAAAAAATAGTTTAAGTAAGATTTGTAAGTATCTTTAAGAGAAAAAAAGAAAAACAATAAATATTTTAAGTTTCTAACTATTNAGGTCATGTGTCCAAATCATATTCCAATTGAAGCCAGAAGTTTCAACATAAACCAGAGCTACTTAATGGTGACAGACCAGGCAGTGCCAGCAATTCCACCAGCTCCATCTCATTCTCTTGGGCAAGCAATCCTATCTCTTCTGTTTGCTCCCAACGTCATCTCTACATCTTCTTTTAACTCAGACTCATCACTGGCATCATCAATCTCTATTTCATCAAATTCAACATCTGTATCGTATTCCTCATTAACTGCCTCACTTAGATCTGCTTCTCTAGTCAGCAGTGCTTCAAACATACGTCAGGGTCTTCCATATCCCCTCTCTATTTCTCAAGCATACTTCGAGGCATCTTCATCAAAGAAGAACATAAGTATCTCCAAACGATCGATTGAAATCACCAACTGCACTAGAGGAGGTAACTGTGCATCTGGGATAAACCCAGCACCTCTCCCTCTCCCCGTATAAAATAATGTTTTCTTAAAATGCTTATTTTCAATAAATCTTCAATTATTGGCTTAAGATTCTTGTTTGATTTTTAAGGAACATAAGACTGATTACTAAGGCAATGTTTATATCACATTTTTTTTTCGCATAATTATGTCTCAACGCTTTTAGTTGAAATGCTAAACATTTCTCAGAGCACAAAAATACCATATTCATTGTTTTCCTATTCTTTTGTATTTCTAGTCAGAAGCTGTACTTATCTATGAAAATCACATTTACAGGTCACCACTACTCATTGGGGCTCTTAGTACAGCTAGTATATTAATGGGCTTATCTATCATCCTTGTGATGGCTGAAGAATTTCCCAAAGCTCTCCCATTGAGTCTACAAAAAGCATCTTCAAGATTGGCCCATGATCGGAGCAGGAGGACCATGTTTATATGTTTTGTCATTGCCCTTATGTCAACTGCTTCTTCTGTCAGCTTGGTAATGAATATTTCCAATAACTTCATCATTCATATGGTAAACTATTCTTTAAAAGTTATGAAAATGATATCTTTCAGGTATTAGTGATAACCATTATAAAATTTTGTTAAGGTATATAAAACATAGCTGAGGTATATATAACATGATTTAGGATCACTATTTTGGAAAAGTATTCCTTTAAGCAGCTTTTATTCAACGTAATAGTAAAAGGTGGATAATGCATCTTTATTTAGTTTCAAATTTTAGTGGCATTAGAGAATCATTGGATGTTTAATTAATATTTAGAGACATCGTATTTATTTTAGAGAAATTTAAACACTTGAGGAATAAACTAGAATGTTTACTATTTTTAGAAAGAGGAAAACTAAGACATTCAAAGCTTTTTATTACCATATTTTCTGGTAGATAACCCACGTGTTATCAATACAAAAAATATAGAAAAATGATAGTGTGTGGTATACAACGGAAAATCTTGTTTCATTAAATATCTTGGATATTGAACTTGAAAACAAATGACCAAATGACTAAACAACACACGTCATATATCAAGGAAGTCACGGAGTATATACTCACGTACTAGGGCAATTTTATTTCAACCAACATATTGTAAATGTTAATGTAATCAAATAATTCTATTCAAAATACAAGAGTAATTATCATAAATATTACAGTAGTGAAAAAACATTCTCTTCAACATAATAACAATTTTGAAATGCACGTAGGCTCCCGGATAGCCAAGTGGGCAACGCGTTCAACTTCAGTGAAAGTGGTCCCGGGTTCGGTTCCCGGTGGGGGCCTACGTGCAAAATGACCTAAGCTGTCGAAGCACTTTTAACAATACTACTACTACTTGAAATGCACGTTATCAATGCATTTATCAAAGAAGAAATTTTTGAAATGCGTGTTATCTATACATTATCACAGTGAAGAGATTTTTAAAATGCGTGTTATCTAGTAGGTGTGTGTTATTTA
>KZ309469.1:631121-727251 GCA_000376725.2 Ladona fulva
AATAATAAGATTTTTTTATGCTATAAAATTCACTTTGATTCTTAATATATGCCTAATATTAGTTCATAACTGTTACCCTTTTTTTACACTTGCTTGAGAAATAGAAGTAATATGGAAATCTAATGGAATTAGATTATGAGATTAACAGGGGAAAATTCCTTCATGAGCCAGCAATTGCTTAAACTTATTTTCAACAATTTCGCTTTGTTATTAATTGGAGTATAATCCCTAGTTAATCCCATTGATTTTCAAAAAAATATCAATATTGCTTATATTTTAATTTCTCTATCCTATGAAAGCTGAAACACCCATTGAAATCCTAGTTACATCCCTAAAAATAACATCCATAAAAATCCATAACCATAATATTCTTTTAGACGAAGTATAATAATAATGGGAAAAATGCTTCAGTACTCTTTCAGAATGTGATCAACTGTCATAATTTTATTTACTATTACCAGTCATAGAGTAGCTTTCATATTTTGATTTGACCCAAGCTGAGTTGTTTATGTTAATAAAATAGTCTTTCAAGGCTTATAAAATAGTCTGAACTGTTTGTGTTCATAAGGTAAACTACAGCCATTTCTTTGCTGCATATTATTGTTCTCCCACAATCTGGTTAAGCAACAAGAAGGGTAAACTATTTCAAACCTTACTTAATTGAGTATACAGAGCTAAGTAGAGTGAACAACAACACAACAAAAGAAAACTCTGGCTCTTGGTAATGGGGTATCAGGAAAAAGACTTTGGAATGAAAATTGCATAGTAGTATCTTAATACTCTCAATCCAGTATATGAAGGTTATTTAGAGGTTAATGAGTTAATATATTGAAGGGATCGTATTTACTTAAAGAGTTAATGTATATTTTGACAGATTGATACATTTTTAATAAATATACTTTGAAATTTCATTAGTTTGCAGTAATTTATATTCCTGAAATTTATTAATTCCTGTAAAAGTGTTGTATTCTAGAAATTAACAGAAAATACCATCTATGTATAAGCTTGGTATTGTTATGGTGGCAGTTTATGCATTGCTCATCGTAGTGGCATATCCAGGAGTATTTGAAAATGCAGCTCTAACTGGAAGGTAAGTCGGATTCACTTAAGCCATTGCATATTTTTATCATTTCCATATTTCCTAGCTCTTTAGTTAATTTAACTTAAAACTTATGTGGACAAATATCCCAAAAGAAGTTTGAAAAGTAGCTCATATGTATTCAGGCTTGTCTTGATTAATGGGACCTCTTTGGCCAAATGGGTGGATCCTGTGGGATTTTCATATGTTTCCAGTTTCCATGAGGGACATTGACATTCGTGTCATAATATTTAATTAGTGGTCAACAATATTTTCACATTCCTTAGTTATTTATATCAAAAGGAAATGAAGAAGTAACAGTTACAATTTTGTTTCTGTGGATTTTAATTTTTTACTGCTGAGTGTAAATGTAAAAAATGGCTCATAAGAGCCTATCAAATTGTTTTGCCCTGGGGCACTTGATGTTGCCAAGAAATACATGTATAAAATATCACATTTAATGCATTGCAATCCTCCAATTTGGCACTTAGGATCTATATTTGTTCATTTGTTGCCACAAATGGAAATTATTTATCATATAATAAAATACAGATTGCTACAGTCCAACAAGGAAAAGAGTATCAAAATGGTCCTAATATACAGATTCTGTTGCATTGTAAAAGTTGGTGAATAACTTCTGCAGACCTTTNTACTCTTTCAGAATGTGATCAACTGTCATAATTTTATTTACTATTACCAGTCATAGAGTAGCTTTCATATTTTGATTTGACCCAAGCTGAGTTGTTTATGTTAATAAAATAGTCTTTCAAGGCTTATAAAATAGTCTGAACTGTTTGTGTTCATAAGGTAAACTACAGCCATTTCTTTGCTGCATATTATTGTTCTCCCACAATCTGGTTAAGCAACAAGAAGGGTAAACTATTTCAAACCTTACTTAATTGAGTATACAGAGCTAAGTAGAGTGAACAACAACACAACAAAAGAAAACTCTGGCTCTTGGTAATGGGGTATCAGGAAAAAGACTTTGGAATGAAAATTGCATAGTAGTATCTTAATACTCTCAATCCAGTATATGAAGGTTATTTAGAGGTTAATGAGTTAATATATTGAAGGGATCGTATTTACTTAAAGAGTTAATGTATATTTTGACAGATTGATACATTTTTAATAAATATACTTTGAAATTTCATTAGTTTGCAGTAATTTATATTCCTGAAATTTATTAATTCCTGTAAAAGTGTTGTATTCTAGAAATTAACAGAAAATACCATCTATGTATAAGATCTCTATTATGAGAATATTTTTTAACAATTCATTTTTACAATCTTTTTTACTGTAATATCAGTGGTTTTAAGGGTATCAATCGTCCAATAAAATAAGCAATCATCTGATAATGCATGCAGTAAAAGCTGTTTTCAGTTAGTTGTGCAATAGAAAAAACAGTACAGTACTAAAAATGAAATGTATTTACAAATACCTTTAAACTAAAATCAAATTCTATCAATTACTGTACAACATGTTCATGCAATTTACAAGTTAATATTTTAACTTACACTCTTGAGGTGCCAATATATTAGCATGCATATCAGCACTTTGAGTATCGAAAAATTAACTGCTATCTTTAAGTCATGCAAAGAATTTTACTGTAAAACTATCATATCACTATTTTCAAAGTAACTCTTCAGCTGTTTATAAGAAGTTTATATTGGCTTCCACCTTATATCTTATAAAATCTAGGAAATCACTTTTTCTGCCAAATGATCATGATAAAATTGACTACAAATGTTGAAATCTAAGTACATGCATGCATTTCAATGAAGGGCATGATTGTCTTGAAAACAATATGATGAAATTATATATTTATATTTTATTCTTTGTGTAGCTGATTTTGATGAACTCTTAGATGAACCAAGGTTCCAAACAATTGAGAAAGTCAAAACTGTTGGGGCAACTTATATGGCAGCATCAGGCCTTAATCCTGGACATAAGGTAAAATAAGAATGAAACACCCTTCAATGAAATTATACATGCTTAAAAATTCTATGTCATTCTTTGAGCATGCCATTGAACTGAAATCAATGTAGTTATAATATGATACAAGGATCTCTTTTAAAGATATTTTATAACAGAATTGGAAGGGTAAATATTTAAGTGAAATTCTTAGTAACTAAAATGAAATATGTGTTAATAACCAGGATGTCATGTTACAGGCAGCAGAAGAGGATGAACTTGAACATCTTACTGCTTTAGTAGACTTTGCAATTGCCATGAAGCAACGTCTGGATGATGTTAATAAACACTCATTCAATTCATTCCGGCTAAGAGTTGGTAAGTATAACATAAGTGATCCAAAAACCTCAATCCTATGAGTTATTTACTTTGAATTTGTACAATCTTTATAATGTTACACATTCAACCAGAGTGATTAAACTACATTATTTTACCTGTAATATTAGGCATAAGCTTTGGTCCACTAGTTGGTGGAGTGATTGGTGCTAGAAAGCCTGTTTTTGACATATGGGGAAATACAGTGAATGAAGCATCTCGCATGGACTCTACTGGTACAATGAACCACATTCAAGTTCCCAAAGAAACAGCCATGGTATGCGTAATTTGTAGTTTCAAATAAGATATTCTAACATAATGTGATAAATAAATACAAACATAAATGTCAAAAATAGCAATTTTTTTATTTCATTAAGCATTTGCTTGACTTTTTATTGTTATCCTGAACATGAATTTGTCTCCTACATATAGCTGTTGCAGTGCATAAAAATAGAATTTATTTATAGAATAGAATAGAATTTATTGATGGGCATAGCCCTTTACAAANTGTTTATAAGAAGTTTATATTGGCTTCCACCTTATATCTTATAAAATCTAGGAAATCACTTTTTCTGCCAAATGATCATGATAAAATTGACTACAAATGTTGAAATCTAAGTACATGCATGCATTTCAATGAAGGGCATGATTGTCTTGAAAACAATATGATGAAATTATATATTTATATTTTATTCTTTGTGTAGCTGATTTTGATGAACTCTTAGATGAACCAAGGTTCCAAACAATTGAGAAAGTCAAAACTGTTGGGGCAACTTATATGGCAGCATCAGGCCTTAATCCTGGACATAAGGTAAAATAAGAATGAAACACCCTTCAATGAAATTATACATGCTTAAAAATTCTATGTCATTCTTTGAGCATGCCATTGAACTGAAATCAATGTAGTTATAATATGATACAAGGATCTCTTTTAAAGATATTTTATAACAGAATTGGAAGGGTAAATATTTAAGTGAAATTCTTAGTAACTAAAATGAAATATGTGTTAATAACCAGGATGTCATGTTACAGGCAGCAGAAGAGGATGAACTTGAACATCTTACTGCTTTAGTAGACTTTGCAATTGCCATGAAGCAACGTCTGGATGATGTTAATAAACACTCATTCAATTCATTCCGGCTAAGAGTTGGTAAGTATAACATAAGTGATCCAAAAACCTCAATCCTATGAGTTATTTACTTTGAATTTGTACAATCTTTATAATGTTACACATTCAACCAGAGTGATTAAACTACATTATTTTACCTGTAATATTAGGCATAAGCTTTGGTCCACTAGTTGGTGGAGTGATTGGTGCTAGAAAGCCTGTTTTTGACATATGGGGAAATACAGTGAATGAAGCATCTCGCATGGACTCTACTGGTACAATGAACCACATTCAAGTTCCCAAAGAAACAGCCATGGTATGCGTAATTTGTAGTTTCAAATAAGATATTCTAACATAATGTGATAAATAAATACAAACATAAATGTCAAAAATAGCAATTTTTTTATTTCATTAAGCATTTGCTTGACTTTTTATTGTTATCCTGAACATGAATTTGTCTCCTACATATAGCTGTTGCAGTGCATAAAAATAGAATTTATTTATAGAATAGAATAGAATTTATTGATGGGCATAGCCCTTTACAAAATTTGAGAGTATGTTGAAAATAAATTAAATCCCAATTTTTTTTAATAATGGCTAATATTTATAGCTTAGTTACTATGTGTAATTCAAAAGATTTTAAAAGTAGAAATCTTAGAATAAATATTCTCATATTCAAATATTGTGCATACTCTACAGGTACTTGAGGCACGGGGATACCAAGTACAGTATCGCGGTGTTGTTGCTGTGAAAGGTAAAGGTGACATGGAAACATATTATGTGGTAGGAAGGAAGGCTACCCGAGCAGCAGGGTTTTCACGTATGCCATCACAATATAACAGTCTTGCTGCAGTTGTTTATGGAATGGTTCAAGCTCGAAGGAGACAAACTATCAAGAAAGGTGACGTATTCTATGTTTGGTATCATATAAAATTCATTAAGAATCAATAAATTGAGCAAGCAAGTATGTAAATTTTGCAATGGACATTGGAAAAACTTAATTTTCATATCCTTATTTTCTTTAAAGATGATGAAAATTATTTGAATTGTGAGTTAACTGTCAATATATTACTGCCTGGCTACCAAGCAATCAGAATGTAATACAATATGGGTAATCTTGATTGAAGTGACTTGAAGATGAAAAAAAAAACAAAAGAGTGGTTTTCAGCTGATTTTTCTGTCAAAAGAATAATGTACAGGTCATATCAGTTTCAGTTTGGAAAAATACTGTTTGAATGTATCTCTTCAGAGACTGCATTATGAGTAGTGTTTTACAACTAATAAGATTATCAAGGAAGTTGAGTAATAATCTGCTATGCCTAGAAAAAATATACTAAACAATCTAATTTAGATTTTCTTTTACAACTTAAGATGAATCTATGAAGCAATGTATACATAAATGAACTTAATTTGATTTTGTCTTGTTTAATGTGAGTACCAACTAATATCCCACTGCAAATATAAATTGAGATGGATTTTACTTCCTATCCAAATTTATGTGTAATTCCAAGGAATTGAAACAGTTATTTACAAACCATTGGAATGTTTCAAATATCAACAGTGGTGCAAGTTTCACCAGTTGAGGTATCCTGATTCATATTTTAGATATTTAATTTTGAAAAAGGATTATCCCATTGAAGTTCATGTACATCATTCAGAAAGGTACCCAATATATTTACTGACTTACTTTCCACATGCATTCATTTTCCATCCTTACTACCAATAGGCAGTGGAAGTGGTGCTGGAAGCAGCTCATCTGGTTTAGGAGGAGGGAGCACCAGTGGAGGTAGTACAGGAATTGGAGGAAGTGGGAATTCATCCTCAAAAACAAGACCTCGAAAAGTGTCTCCTGAAAATGATAACATGGGAGGATCTGGAAGCCCTCCCTCTAGCTCTAATCAATTGTCTCACTCGGGCCACCATAATAGGCTCAGGAACTTCAGCAGTATGAGGATTAGCAGTGGCAGCAGTACTTCAGCTGGTAACATTTTTAAAACTTCTTACCTCAAACTGGACTTAGATCCACTGCTAGCTCTGAGTTCTAATTTCCCTTTTCTCTCCTGTCATTCTTTCAAGTTTACATAAGCATGTGTATTTCTTTCACACTATCACCTTTACACTTCAGAAAGTTTCTTCTTTGGACACTTTAGTCCAAATTTGACACTTCCTTGTTTTCCATCTTTGACAATTAACTTTTTCAGGCATTTTTTCACTCTCCCATATATTCCTTAGAATATTTTTATGTTTTTTGGAATTATGTTTACCTTATATATTCATTTTCTTTTGTTTTTTAATATTAGCTAAAATATCCAGCATTGTCCAGAGGTGAGTAAAACTGTTTGTGTGAAATTATTTCTTTCTCATGATTTCTTTTCACTAAGTAAGAGAAGTAACATTTATGAAAATGTGCATCCAAAATTTAGAGATAAAAACTGTCATCTTGTCTATGATTCGGTGTGTAATTCATAGAACTCATACAAATATCAGGTTAGTAAAGTCACCAAATATTTCAGGCATGATTTTATATTTATAGTAAAATTTCATATTTAATTTTTACTCCACAGTACTTTTTTATGTAATAATTTTTTATTTGGAGAAGGGTATAAGGGTGTCAAATGAAGTAGTAGTTTGTTAAAAGTGCTTCGACTGCTTTGGTCATTTTGCACATAGGCTCCCACTGGGAATCAAACCCGGAACCACTTTCACCGAAGTCAAATGCGCTGCCCACTTGGCTATCCAGGAGCCCTGTGTCAAATGAAGTTGTGCACTTAGGTATCAAAAACATCACCACCAAATTCAATCTTATAGATACTGCATTAAGTAAAAGTTTAGGTTCAAAGTTAAAAAGATTAGGCAGATTCCTTGCTGACCTGTTTGGCTGTACATATTTGCAACTTTAATCTCTACTCTCAGAACTTTACTGAAGAATAAGATGAAATTGGGTTGTAGTTCTTACAAAAATAAAGGAAGAAGATTAAAGATCATTATGAAAATGATTTGTTGTCACTAGAAATGAAAATGTACTTATATCCATTTTTGTCAATTAAATAAAATTAAATAATAATAAATTAAATTAAAGGAAACAAATGTACTGCAATTGCTTATGTATTTGTCTCTTCAGGGGGTCGAAGTGGAAGCCGTTCAAGAGGGTGGACTAGTAGGAGGAGGAGTCCAACTCCAGGTCCTCAAACATCTCAAGATTACCTCAGCCCAGGAGATGCCAGTGGAGGCCATGCCCGATCACAACCAAATATGAGACAGCTATCAGTAGATCCCTCTGTTTTACTCTCACCAAGTGGCGGGTCTTCTCCAGGAGGAGGTAGTCCCACACAGTATGCATCTGCTCCCCAAACACCAATAGGAGGAAAGAATGGGGAAGATGGGGAGCGTAGTCCCAGTTTCAGGACAGAACAAGCACAATCAAAGAGGTGATTGTAGGTGATTCCGTGATAGATAACTTTTCGTAACTCTCCATAATAAAGGAATGCTCTATCAGCTTTCCCAAAATACTTTGAATTTTGTGTTTAGAGAGTTAGGATGTACCTTCTCAACTCCTATTGGATTCGAATTACTGAGTTGGATACAACGGAATGTATGGCTGTTTAGTGAGACTGTCTTTAAAGACTTAAGTTATTTATGAACCAATAAAAGAAAATATTACTTGTATGTGTGGAAAACTGTATGATATGATTTTAGCTTTAATTTTTTGTTGAAATGTATTCTTTCTAAATGTTTCTTAAGATGTATATGATTAAATTTTACGTCAAGTACTTCTGGTGTAATTATTTTTCTCTGAATGTCAATCAACTTTATTTTAATGTTTACCGTATTTTAAGTTTTCGGTGAATGTTTGCAGGAAATAAATCTGAGGAAGAAATTCCCATATATACTTATATGTATGTTTTTCGTGTGTTTTCCTTTATTTCAAATTTATTTGTTCAGTCCATTTAATTCCCATCCATATCTCAATATTGTCCCTGTCATCTTGATGAATAGAGTATTATTTGCATGATTACTTTTTCTAGAGTATGCAGAGTAGTCTTTTGGACAAATTCACAGCTAATCACTAGCATTGCTACCAGCTCCTTCAGACTAAGGTTAGAGGAAAACATGTTCTTCATCAGCCTCTTACACCTCAGTCTTGACAACCATGCATAAACAACAGCCAGTGTTAGCATTGAAATGATGAAGTGGGCAGCCAACTCTGATGGCGGTTTTTCATGATATTTTGGGAACTATGCCAAAATTTTACCTTGCTGCTTATGCATGATAACTTTTATTGTTTATGAATAACTTGCAATACTATCTTTTTCTTCATTTTATTGACAATGAAATCACCAGCATACAGTTAAATAGAGGCTTCACAAATCCGCCAATGGGCCAAAGACTACGTAAAGTATATGGAAGATGTCATGCAGCAGAACCCGCTGTTCAGTACATAAATGGGAAACATATGTTTCCCATATGGGAAAGTAACAAGATTAATTCTTAAGTTATAACATCGGGTATTCTTCCTCTATAGTTGTTACATTTGTCATATTATATAATGAAGACTTTTCGTGATCAGTTCCTATTGTTTCACGAAAGCTTCCTTGACTGCTGCCACACCTTTTCTAGCTTCTATTGTGCTCCTTACATCTCAATAAAAATAGCTCCCAAGTAGGGGTAATTGGTGTACCTGTTCTAGTTCTTCTCTGACTCTCTTGGTAGTTTATTTAAATTTCTCACCCTTAGTGAATCGCATTACATTACTGCCCAGACATTTATTATTGTATAAATATTGTTTGTATCGTTTTTTAGTGCAATTTCAATTTGAAAATCCCAATTTCGATTAATATTTAAAAATTTTTTCCGTTACATATTCGATGACTTAAACGATTGACAATTCACTTAAAACGTACCAAAAATCAACTATAATGGATATAAGCGATAACAGATCGTTTTATTCGGTTTAAATTTCGCGGCATGAATTAGGAAGAAATCGAAGAAATAGAATAGAAAGTAGATTAGTCGTTAGGTCGATCCCTCGGATTATTTGCGTTTACATCAGTTCACGAACCTCAACCTCACGAACGAAGCAAGAAATCGAATTCAACGATTCCCGCTCAAGTCAAATCTAGGGCTGATTAAGAATATCTACTGTATGTCGTCGGAAAATTATGTTATGTCCTGTACGTGCTGTTACATTTAATCGGGAGAAGGGAAAAGAATTATGCAGGATATGCTTCGTAAGAAGACTTACCTGCCTAAATTTATTCGAAACTTTTTTAACGAGCAGTATGACGATAGCAGATATGTTTATGCTGTACTTGGGGGAAAATGTGAGTAGAAAACTACATAATCTCTATATCTCTTTGCTTTGAGTTCAGTTCTCTCATTTCAGCTTTTCTATATCTTATATACCTATGATCTCGTAGTCCTATGGGATTAATATAGTTTACACTTTTGGAGAAAACACCACTTAGAGTTATTGCATTAAACTATTTTGTACTGATATTATTAAATTATCGTTTCATTAGCTGGTAGCCAGTTTTCAATTTTCAAGTAAAACATTACCCTAAAATGTTTATCACACCTTCTGATTATCCTGAGATTGAAATGATTTAATATCGGGTTAATTTTTACTACCTTACTGTTATCAAAGGAAAGATATTCCAAAATAAATAAAATTTATTTTTATCTTGGCAGCATACAAAATTAGCTGGTTATACAATGAATTAAGATAGTCACATAAGCAAGTGATTTTGTAATGATGAATCTACTACTTCTAAGTCCTTAGTTCTAAAATGTAATATTCAGAAATAATATAACATTTCACATTGTACATACATTCACTTTAAATATTGATGTGTATTTCCATCAAATTCGCTTTTACCAATTAGATATATCCGGATGACGATCTTCCAGAATTCATTTGCTGTGATTGTATTGAAGAAGTTATGGAAACAGAAAATATCAATGAAGCTTGGAAGGCGGTTGTAAGAGATTCAATTTAGGCGCACTAGGCTACTCAAGGTGTGTAAGCTCATAAAAGACGTACATTGCTCCTTATTTCATTATTTAATAGCAGCAATGCTGAAGTTTTGAGCCCCCAGATGGCCAAGCAGGTCAAGCATTTTCCTTTGGTGAAAGAAGTCCCCTGTTTAATTTATATGGGGGCCATGATCTCCAACCAGCATCTTAAAATATTAGGAAGTAACCTGAATACATTGGTAATGAGTTCATTTTAGTCTACAAAGGCTATAGGCAGAGTAAGAGTATGGCTCATATCACTCAAGAATTCCTTACCTAAGATGTCCATAGAATTTTGTGTCCTGGATTTCATTGAATTTCAATGCAAGAATTTGCTTTTATCTCCATTAGTAATTAGAAAGCAAAGTAAGAAATGTTAAAAAGGAATAGTGAAACGTAATCTCTAATTAATTTTTACTTTTTAATTTAATGGGTTAGATTATCTTTCAGCTGCTCCCTAAGATAAGCACAAAATAAGACATTTTTAATAAAACATTCAATTATCACAAAATGGACTGTTAGATTGTATCCAACTCTTGAAAATTGTTTATATGACACCCATTTACAAATTACTCTTCAAGAATCTGGAGAAAATAAATATGTTTCTTGGAATAAATTAACTACTTCTTTATATGCAGATATTTTCTTTTGGCAGATGGAATCTATTTGGGATGATAAAAGCTTAACAAGGACAGCTTCTATGGTAGCCCTCCAGAATTTCGTCTCAGAAGATAATAAATATACTAATTTTGAGAAGAAAGTAAGAAAAGGACATGAAAATCATTTATTCACTTTACCTTCCTTGCATGAGACAAAATCCTTCAATCCAAATGGTAACTGCGAAAAGAACTTAAGTATTAGAAGGATAAATGAAATTAATCAGAAAAGCAGTCTGGGACCTTGTTTACATGAATGCCATATTTGCAAAGGAGTATTTTTAAAAATAGAAGACTTAATTAATCATAAAAATTTGTTTCATGAAGTTCTTAGGGGCTTTCATTGTGGAAAGTGTCATAAGAAATTTGAAACATTGATGAGTTTGGAAAGACATGTAGAAAAGTATAGTTTTGTGTGTAAATCCCAAGGTAGTGTAGTTGCTGAAGAAAACCATGAGAACTCTTCCAGAAAACCCAGCATTGTGGCCCCATCGGCTTCCATAATTCCTGATGTTGAAAAAAGTGAAGTAAAATTGAAGGGTTTTCTAAAGAAGAATGGGAAATATTCCTGTGATAAATGTGATAGCTCCTTTGAATCCGCTAAGTCTTTGAAAACTCATTTGCGAGGAATTCATTCCTCAGTGTTTCCATGTGTATGCAGGTTTTGTGGTATTGGATTCATAACTAGAATAGACTTAGAACTTCATAAATACCTTCATCCCAAAGAGTTATCATGTAATGTATGTAAAAGAGAATTTTTCACTCCAGAGTACTACAAAAGACACATTAAATTCTGCCAAGAGAAAACTGTTTCCCACAAATGCCAGATTTGTAGGAGAGAGTTGTCTAGTAAGATTAACTTGAGGTTACACATGTTTACACATACTGTTGTAAAAAAAATTGAGTGCCAAATTTGCCATAAGAGATTTAGCTTGGGTACACATTTGTATAAACATACAAGAACAATTCACCTGAAAATTAAACCTCATAAATGTGGTATTTGTCACAAGTCATTCAAAGTTAGAAGTCATTTGGTTGAACATTTATGCACACACTCTGATAAAAGACCATATTGTTGTTCATTCTGTAATAAAAGTTTTAAAACAAAAGGATATATGAGAAATCATGAAAAAAGAGTGCACAATATTCTAAAACCTCAAAAAGTTAATATTATTGTAGAAGAAGATGTTTTACAAAATCTTATTCTATAAACTCTATTCATTGTATTTTTAATATTGAGCCAGAAACCCAATTATTATGGACAATTACTACTTACACTAATGTCTCAGTGTAGCAGGTAGCAAAACTTGATGGAAAATGATTTGTATCACACAGCAAGATTAACAACAGTATTAGTGAGGTGTACAGTGGGTCTGATTTCATCTCCTGAAGTGAATGAGCCAATTTATGGTGGATACTTCTCATACCATAAGTCATCAATTTTTTATCATATTAGTTTTAAATACATATAATTAAGTGCAGGATGTAAACAATCATTCACTAAATAGGATGCATTTTGAGCTCTGCATAATATAATACTTATTTTGATATCTTTTGGTTGTTAAATGTGTACATTCTTAAAAGAAAATGGCCTTTCTGTTTACTATTCCTTCTTTATGGTACAGAATTATCATATGATCTATTTGCATTGCTATTTTTTATCTAAGAAAGCCATGATGTGTCAAAAAGCAAACTTATCTAAGGTTGTTTACAAAAGAGGGTAACATTATTTCATAGGAACAGGAAACACTTCATTGATATAATTGTATTTAAGGCTGACTTCCAAAAAATTCTCTGAAGTTTGAATGCAAAGTTTAACTAAACAAAGCTGTTTTGTATATATGAACCAAATCAAAAGGGTATTGTAAATTTCATGAAATATGTAAATTTAAAATGTTGTGGAAAGTGATGTATGCATATAATAACAGACATGGCTGGGCAGTATTTCAATCACCAGTATTTTAAGAACATTTATATTTAGAATTTCAAATTCACAACCAGAATATACATTGTATTTCAAATATTTTTTTTTTGAATGTTCCAATTCTAAAATACTAAATGTATTTGAAGAAGTTTTTATTGCAGTTTCTTAAAAACTTCTTTTGAAAACCTTTAAGAACTTTTTCTGAGAACCTTTGACTGCAAAACATACACAAATAAAACATAGTACCTACGTTAAATCTTTATTTCCTGACTTGAATCAAATTCAAACAATTAGTAAAGCCAAGCAACAAGCTGAACTCAGTTTAAAAATTAGCATAAAGATAAGTTGAATTTAGTGTTTGAGAAAATTGACAAGTGACACTCTTAAAGAAGTTGAAATTGAATGTCATCATCATCTTCCTAACCAGGTTGAAGCATGTTGCCTGTTCTGGCCTCACTGCCATAATCTCAGCCTTGAATTGAATATTTAGAGGAATTTATTATCATGATGAAGCCAATCGTTTAGCCACTGCCTTAGATTACCTCAGAGCCAGAAACCAAATTATTATGGACAATTACTACTTACACTGATGACTCAGTGTAGCAGGTAACAAAACTTGATGGAAAATAATTTGTATCACACAGCAAGATTAACAACAGAATTAGCGAGGCGTACAGCAGATCGTATTTCATCTCCTGAAGTGAATGAGGATATTTTGGCTTTTTGTTTTTATGCAACTTTCAAATTGCTGTGACTTCCAGACCATATTTTGTACTCTGAATGCAAATGCATCCAAAATCTTTTTATTAATTTCTTAGAGTCATACATTGACAGTGCTTGTGATGACAATATTATAGGTACAGAGGATGATCATATTTTGCGATTTTGAATAGTTATGAAATAAGTAACCATCCCATGTTGAGTAATCAACTATTTCAATGAAAAAACATTCTGTCAAGTTTGTAAAACTATGCTTATATTAATATAATTGTTTCTCGTTGTCAGATTTAAAGCCTGTACTTATCTTCAATGGTAGAGGGATTATTTTAATTTGCTGGCTTTATACATTCTCCTGTGACAGAATCTCTGCCTGACACAATTTTTGAAAAACTTGTTCTTCAAAGGAACAATAATTCACAGAAAGCAACACTTGAGAAGTTTTTTATATTAAGAATTTAAAAAATTACTTTGTTTTCTTCTGCTTTCCCAGGAAATGTTTATGATTTATAATCCATACGTAAATGTATTAATGTAGACATTTACATAGCTGACAGAAGAAAATGCAACAGAAGTTGTATTTTTCCCCAAAAGATTGATTACCACAGATATCTTAATGAGTTATACAAAAGTTTATGATTGAATAGATAAAATTACAGATTACTTTCAGAGCTAGAATGTGCTGCATACGTCAGATTTAGCTTCTTTGAAGATACAGCTTAAGATGTAAGCAGCAACACAGTAGCAGCAGCCTCTTCTGAAATGGCTATTACTTTCTTCAACTAGCTGAGCTAATGTCTCATGATTCAGTGGTTGCTACTTTTTTCATCCATTTAACACTTTACTACTTTTAAAATTCTTTGAATAATACATAATGTATGTGCTATTGAATTATTGTCTGTAGGAAGATTAAGACATTTTAAATTTACCTTATGACTTTGATACTCTTAGAAATTCATATAAATAAACCAAGTGGAGTTTGAAAAACTTCTTCAAGATTTTAAAAAATGATTTGGGTTAATCAGCAATTTTTGCATTTTGTCCACAAAAAGAAGTTACACAAAAGGTTATTCAGATAAATTAGAATATCTGATTTTACTTGAAGAGTTGTTTGTTTAGTATTTTATTGACATAACTTTAGAAGGCTTATGTTTAATATTGGTATGTGTGAACATTTTTAACTACTTGCACACATGCTTCTCTCCTAGTGCCAATGTAGAATTGTAATCATATATATTTATTTTCCATTAGACTGAGCTACAATGCAATGTTTGTGCATGATGTAAGGCACAGAAGTAGAAATTACCATCAAGGTTCTAGACAAAATTTCAACATGTCCTGTTTCACTGTATCACAAATGGGGATAGATATTCCAAAAGGACAGAGAAAGAGATTTAAGAACATGCTAAATCATTAACACAGAAACGACAAAAAATAAATCAAGATTATTAAAATCATAAATGGAAAGGTATGGATTAGCTCCATCAGTAAAAAAGTTACCAAGTTCATAAAGACATTTGTGGAGGAATAAGTTATGTATACTATTCTTAAAAACATTAAAATATTTTTTATTGTTGCTTTATATTGTTGCACAGAAAGCATTATAAAATGTTTATTCTGCCAACTTTTGGCCCATGGGAGTAAACATTTAAATTTTGCTGTGGAGTGTGAAGATCATTGACTTCTTGAAAAGTGCTGTCGATAATAATTACAATTTTTTTGAAAAGGACAAAATTTTGCCTCACAAAAAAACTACTAAACACATAAATAAAGAGACAGTCATCAATTTTTTTTAACAGAGGCTTGCAGTGAGCTCTATAGGGAGCATCACAAATAGACCTAATATTTTTTTCTGAATTTCAAAAATTTCGATAATTTGAGTGGAAGAACCTTTACATAGGAAAAATAGGAGTGGAAATATGCTATGCTATCTTTTTTAAAACATCGATAATAAATGTAATATAAAATGAGGATAATAAACAGAACATTAATAACAATTTAATAAAATATTATGAAATATGAAAACAATTCAATTGTAAATAACTATATTTTCTAAAAAAATATAATTAAAAAACAATTGGCTATTATTGAGTTGATCGGGTGGGGGGCTTGGTTTGTTAAAACATATCATTATTTACATAGCACAAACTGTACATTTGTTACTCAACGACTGTGTTGCAGTCATAGTTTACTAATGTTGAACCTTACTTTTAGTATTAAAGATTGATAAAAGAGCTGATTAGACTTTCAATGAGTCAAGGGAGATAAGTAGGATCGATAACACCCTAATTTACACTAATCTGAGACAAACCTGATTCCCCACTTTTGGAACTTCACAATGGAAAAAAAATCCTAACCCATTCATCTCCCTTGTAATCCAAACAGAGAGGAATATTCCTGCCGTATTTGGAATAGTTTAGCCTAAGTTGCTCCCCAGTTTAGCATCACCGAGGTCATGCTCTCATGGCAGATATCTGCAATCTATTGTCAATTCAATTTTTCAAAGCCTGTCTAAATACTATAGGTAAAACTACAGTTGAACCAATTTTTCTCCTCATTTTATCCTTTAGTTATAATTGACACATAGTCATGGAAAAACTATATCCAGTAACTTTTCTTGAAATTGGAAAAGTATGTTAAAGTAATAGTAAAATACTGCTGAATCACTTTCGCTTCTACAGCAAAGGTTTTTGTTCCCACAATTCTTAATTTTATCGTTTATAATATTCTTAAGTGGCTCTTGCTGCTTTGAAAAAATTTAGATCTTATCACAACGAATTTTGTTGTGTTCATGAAGGTATTAGGAAGCAAATTATATTTGCTTATGAATAAAATGATATGCAAATCCAGATGTGATATTTAGCAGGTGTAAAAATCTTTAGTTTCCTTCATAGGTAACGTAAAATACTCTTGTGAAATTGAGCTGGGGGAAAGTCATGGTAGTGTTGAGAAGGATTGAAAACTTATGTTTCACAAGAAATAGGAACCCTCTAGCTAGAAAATAATTTTACAAAGCCATAATGGTTTACTTTTCACGTGAGAATTGATAGTTAATGCCTTTCCATTATAAGAATCTTCATAGTTAATCCTTCTCCAATAACCATATATCAAAGCATGTTTTCACAAAGTACAAATATATTCAATTTTAACCAAGCGAGTGAAATATAATTTCTACACTTTTCCCGTGGTATTGACCGCATAATATTTAACTTGCTCATCACATAATGAACTCCAAAAATATTCAATTAAGTTCATTAAATTATAGTCAACCTCACCCACATACTCCTTAATTAATAGCAACCATTTAAACAGCTCTTCGTATACACTCGTTTTAAAATCAATTCAGTATCAGTAAGATCGAGAAAATACGGTACACATATAACATAAAAAACAGTGATACATATCACACAAATGATAAACCACAATTCCTCATTATATTTACGCGATTTGCTATCAGAGAATTACCGAAAATAGGAAACATTTATATATTTACGTAATAAATTCTTCTTCCAGGTAAATCTTTTGCATTATTTTTTAGGTTTCACGGTTACTTTCCGCCTTTGTTTACAAGGTACCCTGACAGTTTATGTCAGATAATTCATGCACTCGTCTTGGTGAAGAAACATAGTATTTATAAAATGATACCAAGTTTACCCAATTCTGAATCAATGAACTTACAGAAATTAGCTAATCTCGAGTTTATTTATGGAATAACAACTTCCAAAATTAGAAAACCTTTTTGCAAGGTCAAAAGACAGATTTCCATACAAAAACCACTTCGTAATTGACCTGATTCATTTCAATAAAGTGTGAAACAATCCTCATCCGAAGAACTATATGTTTGGTTTAAGCAGGAGACAATAACTAAAATTCTCAAACGTTATTTCCATCATACAGAGTTCAAGAATCCTTACAAGTTGCAACCTTGCAACGTTATTTCCGGCGGATTTGTCTGCTATCAGAGACCAATCGACGCACGGATTG
The DNA here is from genome assembly GCA_000376725.2 of Ladona fulva. Lineage (NCBI taxonomy): Eukaryota > Metazoa > Arthropoda > Insecta > Odonata > Libellulidae > Ladona > Ladona fulva. The sequence goes on from KZ309469.1 coordinate 648,887, forward strand.
CGAACGACCCCATTTCAACCCTTTCAACCTCTTGGTTACAGACCGTATCGCTTAGTGTAGTCTGCTAATATGTTTTCTTCGACCCTTTCTGCCTTGCGAAGGCAGGCTACTCAAAGAAATGTGAATGTAAGTACCTTATTGAAATTATTGACTCTCGTTATTATTGATGTATAAAAGATTTTTTTCTAGTTCTTAATTGGTAGTTAACATAACTGAATGATAGCCAAAATTTTTACAATTTTTCTTAATGCTGCCAGTTTGGAACGTGGTTTAGTAACAGTAAAGATGTAGTCGTCAGAATGTTTCCCGATTTTATGGATATGTCTATGGTAATTATACGTGCGAAAGTTAGAAACTAATGTATTTTCTTATAGCAGAGATGGAGGAGGGATGCTTCTGGATATTGTTTTCTGCTTAGCAGTTGGAAGTCATTATTCACATATTTGTTTATATTTTACAGAAAGCTCTGTCCTCATGGTTTTCCTCTTCAAGGAACACGTATGCTACTGAAGCAACGTTTGAAACCAAGGTACAGTGTTATATTCATTGTCATATCATTTATGACAGCTGAAATCCAGAATTCTAATACCTATTTTTAATACAAATTTCAGCCATTCCGTTTGCACAAATTAGATGAAGGTCCTTCCACATCAGCTACTGTAAATAAAGAAGACGCGATTAGAATGTACAGAGAAATGCAAATAATTCGCCGAATGGAAACAGCTGCAGGAAATTTGTACAAAGAAAAGATAATTCGTGGTTTTTGTCATCTCTCTTCTGGACAGGTCAGTTAATAGGAAAGAACATGTTCTCAGCCTTTTAGATTATAAATGTGTCTGAATGAAATGTTTGTTTAATTTAGGAAGCCTGTGCTGTTGGTATGAAAGCTGCCATGAGGCCACAGGATGCTATCATAACTGCTTACAGGTGAAGAAGTTATCGAAGTTGTGATTTAATTGGATAGTCACCCTTCTGGAGAAGTTCTTTTTGAATGCTAATGTTTTGCATAATGATCTACTAATAATATTTAACCCTTTTTCTTTCCATTCGTCCAACATCTCTAGAGCTCATGGTTGGACATATCTAATGGGGGTGGATGTTCTTGGAGTAATGTCAGAATTAACAGGAAGACATTCAGGCTGTGCCAGAGGAAAAGGAGGTTCTATGCACATGTATTCACACAACTTTTATGGTGGCAATGGAATAGTAGGAGCTCAGGTAAGTAATCAAAATTAAATTTAGTTCATAGTTCATGATCAGTGACATTGTTTATGTTAGGATATTGCGATCATATAATATTATTTTAGCAGATTGCTTGTACGAACAAACACATAAATAAGTTGACAAGCCTTCTACAAACATACTATTCCTGAATCCTCTTGCTTCTTTGTCTGACTGGTAACTAATGTACAGATGTAATGTAATGTAGTGATGTGTGTCACAATTTTTAACAAGATAGCTATGAAGATATGTTGGTAAGTCAGTTTAAGAATCTATAAAGAAGTGTGAAAGTTGATTATAAAACATATTCCTTGCAGTTGAGTAAGCCTATCATTGCTAACTTGCTTTTGACACCAACAGATATATCACAATCTAGTGAAGCTCCCACAGCCAAATTTTACACCATTTGAACATACTTCAATTATTCACGAGATTTTAGATAAAAGTTCCTCAATTTAAGTCAAATGCTTTCAATTTGGTAGAGTACTAAATAAAATTTTAATCCTGATGTTAAAACGTGTTGTAAAATTGTAACATTTCTTTATTCTTTACTGAATTTCAGATTCCCTTGGGAGCAGGGATTGCTTTTGCTGCAAAATATTTAGGTACTGGAGGTGTATGTCTTGCTCTGTATGGAGATGGAGCTGCCAACCAAGGTCAAGTTTTTGAAGTGTATAACATAGCAAAACTGTGGAATTTACCCTGTATATTCATCTGTGAGAACAATGGTTATGGAATGGGTACCAGTGTGGATCGTGCAGCAGCCAGTACAGCTTACTACACTCGTGGTGATTATGTCCCAGGAATCTGGGTAAGATTAATAAACTCCAAGTGTTCTGGTCTAACATTGTGGAACATCATCTAAAAATTATTCCAAATGTACTTTATATATTCCACAAATTTATTTAAACATGACCAGTTTTGACCAATACGGTCATTCTCAGGTACTATATATCTATCCCAATGTTAGTATCAACAAATTTAAATATTGAATGGTCTTCAGACCATAGTTTTTATAGTAATAAATATAATTATATAAAATTGTTGTATTATAAAAGCATGTTTTCACAAAGTACAAATATATTCAATTTTAACCAAGCGAGTGAAATATAATTTCTACACTTTTCCCGTGGTATTGACCGCATAATATTTAACTTGCTCATCACATAATGAACTCCAAAAATATTCAATTAAGTTCATTAAATTATAGTCANTTTGAGGCACACCTTTGAATTAAGGCACATGCAACCTATGCTCCACCTATGTTGGCAATCTACGTTATTTACCATGTATTAACCAGTATTTAACATTATGACTAATTGTTAGTTACAATATTTTCTCAGAGCAGTAGAGTGAGAGTATGGATGAGTACAAAATAATATTTTAGAGCTTTATTTTACTTTAAGTACTCCAGTCTATGAAAATATTGTAACTGCTTTTTGACCTTGTGGTATTTGCTTCAAAATGAGTGAATATCATTCATCTATCAAAAAATGATACACTTTTCTTATTCAGAGGGTTCTGTAATTGCAGGCCTCCTATATATTTTCTGTTCTTTTAGACAACTCTATCCTCAGTGAGCTGTTATAACCTATTTGTAAGTACAAAAGTTAATTTGTACTCTTATTTTCTTCCATTAGGTTGATGGAATGGATGTGCTAGCTGTCAGACAAGCAACAGAATTTGCTATTAACCATTGCACTAGTGGTAAAGGTCCTATTGTCATGGAAGCTTTCACATACAGATATTCAGGACACTCCATGTCTGATCCAGGAACAAGCTATCGCACAAGAGAAGAGGTGCAAGAAGTGCGACAGACCAGAGATCCTATCACTTCTTTCAGAGAAAGAATAGTTTCCTCTGGTATGGCAACACCTGATGAATTGAAGGTATGTCATTGCTTTAATTTCTTTGTAAATTAGTAAATCACTTTTACAAGGGGTAAAAGTGTCACGCAGAAGATAGTTACAATTTTTTCATTCACCCATATCACTCATGCCTTTCCTTTCAAAAGCAAGTGCTGTCATGGCTTCCTTAGTTCTCTATAATCTTTAATTCCTTCCCATCAATGCATTTATATTTTGTTTCAGTTGCGTTCATACTCCATTTAATGCATTCCTATCAATTTATTCAACATTCTCTTTGCCTCTGTTTTTAATCACATTCAACCTAATTTTTATGAACTGCTTTCCCATTTGTAAAAAATTCTCGAAATGCTCCATTTCCATTTATTATTTTTCTGTCCATTCTTTTCATGTCCAATTTTATGTTAAATAATCTTTTCATGTTGATCATGCAGTATTTATGTTATAATGCTCATTGCTGTAACAGACTCCATCTCCCTTGTTTTTGCCATTCATTGTAGCTAAAATGTGGTATCTTTGAGTGGTATTAAATCTAGAATGCAATTCACCTGAATCAGACATAGACCCAAGTTGATTTCAGGAAATATGGAACTTAAAAATAACATTTTCTGAACTCCTTAACTAGTTCCACCTATCCTGTGTACAATAAATTATGTTTTCAGCAGTTAACTCTACTAACAACAAACAATGCAAAAACCCTAATGTTACTCTTGAATTTTATACTATATAATACAAACATAGGTCAATCAGCATTATATGAACATACATGATACATACATATATTGTATGCATGAATTTAAGAACCTAAAATATAACACTACATCCAAGAGTACTATTTCATCATTGATTGTTCTAAGAATTAAAATTGGGCAAAACTAAAATTGTTAGACATTAACAATTAACTGATGTATTTCATAATTTAACAATGCCAATGGAATGCAGAATCTTTCAAAATTATATCAAAGATGCATTTCATTATTTGATCTAACACTCTAATGTGTAAATTATCTAACTTAATGGAATGAAAAGTTGTTGGGCTCATTTGACTAGAAAAAGGTTATTAAAGCTTTTCTCTAAGAGAAAGCTGAAGTGGATCTTCTTCCTTTACATTTTTCCTATGTATATTTTTTATGTAATTCCACTATATCTTTGTTACTTAGATGATAAATTGAAAGGAATCCATGAGCTAGCTTGCAGATGTTATGTCTGCCATCCACTTATGGCTTCAGGCAGCTATGAAGCTCACTAAGTATTTCAAGTGAGAATTGCAAAGTAACAGTCCCAGTATCTATTCATCTAGTAGCTAATATTTGTTAGTTTTTACTTTACAGTGCTTTAGTTTTATTCTAAATTAATTTTACTTGAATTCTGTTGATTTAACTTGGATGTTAAGTTTAGAATGAAGTATTTTATGTCTAAAATGCATTGTTTTCTCTGAATGAAACATCAAAGATTTAATTTTGCTCCCTAAAAGTTAAATTTTTTATTTTGATTTATGATTTTTTCACATTAAAATTATTTAAAAGAGAATAAGGTGTAATAAGATTTCCTCTTTTTGTGATGTATTATTTTTGATAATAATGCAGCCATAACTGAATTGAACTTCGTAAAGGTCATCAGGAAAGGTAAAGGATTTGGGAATATCTAATATCCATGTCCAAGTTTCAAAGGAAGTTCCTGTCAATGCTGGACACAACTCTGCTTTTACCCCTGAGAATGCCTTCTTGGATAGCAAAATGGTCATAGGGCAGGATCACATTGTTAATGGCTTTCAGGGTTTTTTAACAACAATAAACCTGGACATAGCTATTTCTGTCTTCGCCTTATTATTTTTCTAGTTGAGACGGTTTTAAAAACTGAAGATGTTTCTTTGGTGGTGTCACACTTCTCAATCAGTTGAGCTCAAAATTCGTCTTATTTTATTGCATTTCTCCCTGTGTCTTATGCTTCATGACATGAATTATGTAAAACCACCTATACAAGAACTCTTGGATTGCTTGGTGGCCAGATCTATTGTTCTACACTGTATATGTACATAGTGAATTCTTCTAATTTAGAGACTTGAAAGAAATAGTTATTTTTAATCATATTTATGTTTCTAGAAATGGGGAGGCATTTTGATTAATCAGCTTCCTTCTTCCTTCTTAGAAACTCGAGCAAGAAATCCGACGAGAGGTTGATGAAGCAACAAAACGATCGAAACAAGATGCTGAAATTGGCATGGATGAACTAACAGCTGATGTTTACTCAAATCCTCTTGAAGATAAAATCAGAGGGATTGCACCATGGGAACAGTTGCCTCATAAAAGATTAGGGCCTGCTGTTAATCTAAAATAGTTCAGTTGTTGCAGATAGACTATTGACTGCCATCTCAAGGAGATATTTATTCATGGAATTCTTTGATCAATTGCCACGTGCAGTGATTTTTTCCAAAATATGATACTCAAGATCTTGACACTTGGTAGAAAGTCATTATCTGTATAACTCATGTAAAAAAAGTGATTAATCTCAGAGATTTAGATATGATGCCTCATATCTTGTTTACTTTTTGTATGTATATTTGTCATGTTTTTTATGTTGTTGCATTTTGCCAACAACATTCCATCTAAAATTTTAATTTAAGTTATAATTGGTTCTTTTTTGGTGGGAAATTTTGTTTTTGTAAATATTTCAAGAGGCAAATTTAAAGAACATTGTAGTATATTGACTAGTTTGTAATATAGAAACATGTTAGAAACCCCTTTTATTTGCTTTCTACCTCACATCAAAATTTGATCTTAATCTTTGCATGAATCAAATCAAAGAATGACTTCTCAGTGCATTTTTAATAAACTAATGCAGTAAATAATATTGAAAATTTATGCTATAACTCTCTATTCCTTTAAGGTTTCAACCTTAAATCTTTTATCAGAGGTAGAGTAATAGCTAGAAAATTTTCTTTTCATGGTAATGATCATTCAAGAAAGAGCCTCATTAATTGTATAATTAGTGCATTTCTAGTTCATGACCTGCATGATACAATTATTCTGTATTTTATGATCTATTATTACCAGTAGGTAAAGTATGCCAAATCTTGAACTAAACCATACAAAATTTTCATTAAATTTGTTAAAAATGTAGCTCAAATTACAAAATTTTCCTCGTAAAATTTAAGAAATATGAAACTAAATGCATTTTGGTCTATAGTAAACCATGATAATGAGATGGAATTAATTGATGTTCTATTTGAATTGAAAAGATACTGAAAGGCTATCCAACAAAAAAATATATGTTAATCCAGTTAGTTTATTCTATCCTTGCAAACTTGCAATGGACTTAAAATCACATTCAGTCATGTTTTGTGTTACGTTCAAGGAAAGGATTTTAGGTACTTGGCACGATAAGGCGTGCACCTAGGAAAATTCACAAGAGGAAACGGACATGAATTGAAATGAAACCGACCGGCAATTGGGAGACCCGGGTTCGTACTCCGGTTCCGTCAGACTTTTTTCATGTCCGTTTCTCCTTGGGAATTTTCCTAGGTGCATGCCTTATCGTGCCAAGTACCTAAAATCCTTTCCTTGTTTGTTATCCCTTAAGAGGGGGGTTCTCCTTACACCACTGTATGGTCACGAACTCACGTACCCAATACCTACAAAGTCTTCCAAACAGCATGGAAAAATGTTCTGGTGGAATAGCTCAATGGATAGAGCAACCGACCAGCAATTGGGAGACACAGGTTCGAGTCCCAGATCCGTCAGGCTTTTTTCATGTCCATTTCTCCTTGGGAATTGTGTTACGTTCTTATCTCTGCAAATTTATTGAGATAGGTCAATAAGACCTTTTTTTACCTGTCACTTATATATGCGTATATCAACTGTAGGGGTGTCTAATCTTTCAATGGACTCACTCATTACTTCAGTGAGAAACTTCAATCAAAACAACTTTAAATGTCCCCTTCACCTGCTTATTGTGCTGGAAATTTCTTTATTTCCTTGTTACACAGGAGAGCTTTTGAGTTTGTTCAAATTTTGTTGATTCATGGGCTACATACCATCTGAAAATGAAGTACATTAGTGAAGTAAGACTCATTTGTAAAGATTTACACCACAACCCATAGGTAACTATGGTGAACTCCCAATTATCTGCGCATGATTTTCAAATCTTCATCAAAGTTTTCTTTGGTACTTTTGAAAAATTCAGTGTGTTTGCTAACCTGGGAAACTCATGGAATTCTATTATTCTGGAAAACTCAAGGAATTTGGTAGGTAACCTGGAGAAAGTCAATGTTTTTACTCTGATCCTTCCATGACTTTTGTTTTGGGCTGTGTATTAGTTTGGTAAAACTTCCATGAGAGGAAGAAACATTTAGATGACAGTATTGTTGTAACCAATGTAAAGCTTACAAGATGTAGATGTGCTTCTTCTTTCTACATATAACCTTTCCGCAATATCACAGATATGCAACATGGGATCGTACAGAGTCATAGTTACCTGGAGTATCTAATTTCTGTTTGGGCGAGAAAAAGAGCAAATAGAGCATGATAAGAATTTGTTTTCTACTTGAAGGGTTTTGGTCATTTGTTGACATTGCAGTTTGTAGCTGGACTTTCTCACTGAAATCGAAATGATGCTAAATGCCACTGCTGAAACTATTCTTCAGGTGTAATATTTTAATGAAACAATGCGCATCAATATTATTTTCAGAATTTGCTTTCATTTTCTAGTATAGTTATACTACTTTAAGGGAGGATCCCCATCAATTACCTGGGAATACATGAAGATCTAATCAGGATGGTGTACATAGTAGTCTTCACATACTCACATATATATTAAACAGATATGTGAGTAATATCAAGAATTTCCACAATATCACGGCCGCCTCTATAGATTTTACTCGCATATACTTGTAGCATACAGCAGTATGACTCAATGAACCTTCCAATCTATAGCTGAATACTAATCAGGACCAGTGCAAGCTACATTGATGCCCCAGGCAAGGAGGCTCTTGGGTACCCCTTCCAGACAGGAAACAGTTTGACAAAAGTTTTATATAATGTATTTATTCTTGATAAAGATGTATAAATGTGAAATAATTTATGACCTGCTATGTCTATGGCTGGTTTTGATATCTATTCAAAATCATAATGAATCTATGAACTGTTTGTTGCCATTTCTGATACTTAAAGAGGCTAATAATCACCACATATCTAAAATTTGGTTAAAATCATACTTATTTGCTGATGTGGAACACCCTGGGAAACTGAAAATATTTCCCTGGAAAACTCAGGGAATTTTTTATTGGCTTGATAGTGGACACTCAAAAAATTCAAAAATAGGAACAACGTTAGTATTTTCAAGTTGTAATACAAGCAGGACTTGCAGAAGATGTTTTTTATTGAAAAGGGAGAAAACGGATACAACATCATCGCTGCTCAAGGGTTGGGTGAAAAAAAAACTTATTGAGTCAGAGAAGCAATTAAAATGACAGACTATGTACACAAACAATAAAAAATTGTTTATATATCTAAATTACAAACATTTTAAGAAAGAAATCAGTTTGGATTATCTGTCTTTTCTGATTATTCAAGTATCCTCTGTCCATCATTAGCCTGTATAATTTAGAGTTCACTATAGTTACAAGGCAAGCTCCCTACAAAGTAAGACTAAATATTTGAAAAGAAAGAAGTGCAAATTTAATGTGGTTCTATTTTACTTTTTCTAGCAGAAAATAAACTCACTAGGGAAAGAACTTTTAAACATCTGGCCATTGAATTTTACAGATAATAGTGGAAGGTTAAAAAATACGATCTTTATGGTAACGATGGAATAATAATATTAGGTAATTATTACTATCTAATTAGGTACAAGTGGCGAGATGTATACCAATTTTACACGTTTAATGTTGGGACGGTGCTGTCTGGGATTCCTAATCCAGAAATGATAAACTACTACTAATAGGAGAGAAACTACTTCTACTAAGAGAAAAACTTGAATGGGAACAAATTGTCATTATTTCTGATTTTAGGATTATTATTTTAAGGATGAAGATGATATTGGAAAGTTCTCAATTGAGGTGACAGGATCAACTCATCGTGGAGTGAAAAAATGGGAAGTAATTATAATACTGACTTTACATAGAATCAAGCAATTAAAGGAGTAAGAATCAAAATATAATAAAAACCTGGAAGTCTTATGTAGATGGAGTAAGTTGAGAGGAAAAAGGGGCCTTTGGTCACATTTGCTGATTTAGGAATTTTGTTGCTATATTCAATGGCTTTTTCCTTCTTTTAGAGACATTTTTCTGTCTTAGTTACTTCCTGCTCTCACTAATATTCTATGACAATGACCCTCCTCTACTTGTCCTTAAAATGAAATACTTGACTTATTTTAAGAGTAAAATACATTCAATTCAGGGGATACTTCAAATTCATATTATACGCTTAATTTGTTTAATTTTTGAACTGACATCCCACTTACTGGAGAAATTTTAAGGTATTTAATGTTTTAATTATGTTTTTGGCAACAGTTTTTCTGGGTTGAGAGACTTTTTAGCTACTTTTCAGGGTGCATCCAGCAACATTAAAAAAAATGGCATCTCTGTCTTTAGCTCTTCACAGATGTGAAGTAAGAGTAGGGCCAGAAAAAGCAGGCCTTCAGCATTTGTTGGAAGGCGCTGAATTTTTCTTTCAATACATATACATTATTACTCATATAAACATGTTTGTGGCAGCACTTTCGGTTTTGTAGGCAGGCAATGTTCATCTTAGCACCGGTCCTGAGTTAGAGAGTGTAGATTTTCATACTGACCTGGCAATCTGCCTGTGGTGTGCAGTAAGGTGTACATAACACTGATATCCCTAGTTAACTCTAACGAATGTGCCCAAATCAAGAATTTCTGCATTTTAGCAACCAGCTTCAAGTATTCTGTATGCTTACTTTCAGCTTTCAACAATCAGTTTATGTACCTCAACACAGATTGCACACTCCAAATACTCTCTCAATTATATCCAACAAAGAATCCCAAACATAAATATGTATTATGGAAGGATAAGAAGAAAGCTTAGTTACAATTAGAAGTATAAATAAAAAATATATATTANTATCTTATAATGTTATATTTCTAAATAGATTTAGATAGATCAATCGAACGAGATGTGATGTTTAAGTAATGCAACTAATACGTGCATACCAAAACCTTTTTATCGCGGTCATAAAAAATTCGCCTAGAAATATCATAGACCAAGAGCTTCATTTCAAACATCAAACCACGGAGTATTGATTCATCGAAACCTTGTATTTTATATTTACTAAAGAAACGACAAGCAAGGGGACTAGAATTACTTCAATTCTGTAAATATTAATGGCATATGGCTAAAATAATTTACTGGTTATTATTATGTCCGAATAACATCTGACAAGAAAGCGCGTAAAAGGAAGGAAAGAACGCAATCATTCGATTGTGTTTCTAAAAGAGTCATTAGTATTCCAGAGACGAATTTCCCTCTCTAAGATTCTGCAACGGCATCTTTTTCACGTTCACTTGTTCCATTCTGACGTTTCGCCTCTCATTGATTGTATCGATCATGTTTTACTGGAAATATCACAGTCAATTTCTGGCAGTTACTTGTAGATAGTTACGTATGTTACTCAGTGAAGTTTTTTCGAATGTTTAACCTTTAAGATAAGGTAGGTAAGGCTATCGTATATCACACTACTTCAGTAGATAGGCCCTCCTGTGTACCAAACGCCAGTCGCAAAGGGGGTGTTAATATGTAGGATTTAAATAGGTTAAAATTCCTTCATATGCGGCATTTGCTCACTTATGTTTTATTTGAGAGTTCGATTATAACTTAGATAATGCAATAAGAGTATGCATTCTCTTTAGTTCTCGGAATTAATCTTTTTGTCATATTTCTGTGAAATACTCAAATTGTTTTAGGTGTTATAAGTTTCCCTTTTCCAGATTCCAGCCAGCGGAAATGGCAGCAACAGGAGCAGGTGAATATATTTACCCATTTTGAGAAAAAAATAACCGTTACTTGTTAACTATGTTGATGTAAAACCAATTTTTTATGGCGTGGTCTTCTCTTCTTTTGATTATTGGCAAAAATTTTGCGTTTTCTATACAGCTGACCCCTGGGTCATAACACCCCGCGAAAGACTTCGCTACGAAGAGCAGTTCAAAACCTTGAAGCCGATTAACGGAATAATCACCGGTGCTCAAGCTAAAGGATATCTTTTGCAGTCACAACTTCCTCCGCCTATATTAGGCCAAATATGGTGAGTCATAATCATATAATACGAAAATATTTGCTCACCCTGAGGGGAATCCTTAAAAAATTTAACTTTCCGAAAGCTAGCCATTGAAAACTTAACTCATTGTATCGTTTAAGCTGGTGTAACTAATATTTTTGTTGTTACTACATATATGTAAGAAAAGAAATGTGCAAAGAGAAGAAAATCGATGAATTAACACATTTTTATTAACGTACTGTTGGTTCATCCCATTAAATTTTTGTGAAAATGAATCTGAAAATGTATGAATCGTCAGAAAATCTTAGTTCCTTCACGATGAGTAATGATGCTAATGCTTTGACCCTTGAAGAATGTTTCCTGCATGCAAGACTAACATATAGAATTGGTTAATGCAATAATTAACTACAAATTAGGTATTGCATTTAAAGATATCTCGTATGCTGAAACCCTTACCTTTCTAAACTTATCCACCCTACAAAATAGACGAATAATCTTCGATTTAGTTTTGTTGCATAAAATTATTCAGGGCGATGTAAGGTGTCCTGACATCCTCTCCAAAATTCATTTTATAATTCCATCTTACTCCTCAAAATCTGGACACGTCTTTTTCATAGACAGCTATTCTACTAATTACATGTATAACTCACCATTATCTCAAATTCAACATTCTGCTAATTCAATTTTTGTTAAAAACTCTATTGACATATTTAATACAAGTATTAGCAAAATTAAAGCCATAAAACTATAATAATTATTTTATATATATTATATTTTTTTTCAATTTTCACAGTTATTTCCTTAAATTTTTACCTTTATCTTTAATTGAACATGTCTTGATTGTATTTATCTATGTCTAATTGAATTGAAACTATTTGAGTGTTTGTTTTCAATATATACTTTTAATGATGACTTGTTATAATTGACTTTGTATGTCTGATATATGTTGACTCGTAATTATCTGAATCTCCTTTTATGCTAATTTACTTTCACTATGTTATGTTATTGATTATATGTGTTCTTTTTTATATATCTAACTTGTGAATATATGTACTAACTTATGTACTCAAATTTTTTATGCTTTTGTAAAGGGATTTTCAAATAAATAAATAAAATTTGCCATGTCCATCTGCTTATAGATGGCAAGGAATTTAGTGATATAGCGAGTAGTTTTCAGTCTTAAATAGCCGAAAGTTCACAATTAGGAATATAATTGGCTGATAACTGAAGAATATCAGCATGATTTATTTCATATCCTATAATTACTCAGTTCAACTATTCTTATATTATGAAAACTCCAAAACAAATAACAAATGTTTGAGCACTCTAAAGCTATTTCATTCATTAAGATCTTGATGTTGCAGTTTTTTTGGTGGAGTGTTGTTTTCTTTCAACTGAAATTGTTTCATTTTCTCTCTCCCGTTCAAGAGTAGATATCAGATTTATTTATAATTAGAAGTTCAATATGTAATGCAAATGTGAAATACTGGTCAGAAGAAATTTGATGATTTTATTTCTCCTCCTCTCAATTATATAATATGTTTTGGCTCGTATATCTTTCTTATTCCTATCTCCCAATGAAAAGGTTCTACCTGTCATTTTCTAAAATTGATTTTTCCAAAGGCTGTGTTATTTTTCAATCTGTACTGTCATGTAAAAGTTAAATTGCCAAGGACAATACCATTTTTACAATACTGTGCCATTTTCAGATATAATGTGACCTACATTGACAAAATGTTATCTCTTCTCCAAACCATTCTTTTTCAATTTTAAAAATATTTTACTGTGAGATCTTCTCTGTGATTTGATGTGTATAATCTATTATAAAGTATGGTGGTTGTATTGATCCTAGGAGTGTATCTCATGTTATCTGTGTTTTGTAACTCGCTTAGAAATTCCTATTATTTTTCTTTCAGGTCTTTAGCTGACACAGACTCAGATGGAAAAATGGATATAAATGAATTCAGCATTGCTTGTAAACTAATAAATTTGAAACTGCGAGGTTTTGAGCTGCCCAAAACCTTACCTCCAAGCCTACTGAATGTTCCACCAGTTGCTGCATTGACCACAGCTACAGGTAATCAATACATTCAAAAGGTAGTGATTACAGATAGGTAGAGAATTTATGGGTGACTTTTCAATGATTAGATGCAGTCTTTAATGAGGTTGCATTTTACTCTTATAAAGTTTTGGACTTTGAAGTTTATTTTAATCCATGTATAATTTTAATGTTTTAATTAAGTCAGTTGGTGCTTGTATTTAAGAAAGGTGCTAAATCAACACCATAATTGAAGCACCTTCATAAAAAGCTCCATAGGACACTGAATAGCATGTATATTAATTGTAATCCTGTTTGTGGTGGTAATATAACTTTAGTATAGGTTGACTAAATACTAATAACTTTTATATAGGTTGACTAAAATACTTTTGTATAGTTTGTATCAAAGGGCCAACCCTAACAAGAGTATCTATGGTAGTTAAACATCTGTAGATTATATTCTGTTAACCAGAAGAGAAGTAGGTTATGTATGAAATCAAAATGCAGTGTTTCAAATTTCCAAATTGAGCTCAAAAGCATAACTTTTATACTGCTGTTGATTCATCTTTATAAATGCACTATTTTATGAATAACCTTCTTTAAACTTCTCATGTTGGATGCTCATGTGTAATATTGATTAGTTAAGCAATTACATTGAATGCAACTACTCTACATGATGATTTTCTGCTACAGACTTCGAGGCAATGAAATGGATCGTTCTTATCTGATTAATTATTTAGTCATTGTACATGTTTTGTATCCCTAATCCAGAATACTTGAGACCAAAGTTTCATTTGTATTTGGAATTTTCCAGATTTTGGAATACATGATTCAGTGGAATTTAGGAGAAGTGAGACCAAGTTAGACCTCCAGAAAAATTACTTTTAATTTGACTTAAAAATATGAGTAAAAATGCAAAAAGCAAAATGCAAATATATGTTTATCTTAATTTCACTGAGGTATTTTAAGTCTGGCTTGATACCAAAGTGTAGCATATTGAACTCAGTATATTTAATTAATGAAATAAAAAAACGTTTTCAACAAAACTGGAAACTTGTCTCTTTAGACATAATAAATTTATTCACTAGTGTGCTGCTTGGAGAGTGTGTGAAAGTACCTTAAGATCTTCTGCAACATAAGAAAAATTGTGATTTAGTGATCAATGACCTTTCATCCCTTGTGAAGCTTGACCTTTTTTGCTTAACTATTTTTTATTTTGTGTATTTTGAACAGACCGAAGGTCTTGCAATTGGTTTGCCTCTATCGCTAGTCCTGACTAGCATATTTATAGGCTCTTTGGAAGATATAATCTTATTCCGATACTATCCTGCTGAAAAATAATGTATATTGGTTTTGTCATTCAGACAAGCAGTCACCAACCTTTCAGATCTCAAAGACCACTAAACTCTCAATTGTGAATCCTGTGGATCACCTATATGAAGTTTTCATATTATGCTATTAATGTGCAACACCTTAACTCTTTCCCATGGTATCATTCATGTAATGTGAACGTTGATGCTTATCTTATCTGCATTAGTGTTTAGAAGATAATTCAGACTAATGTAAAAATATAATACCCATTAATAAATAATGTTCAGATTTCTTCATGGACTGCCAAAGGCTTATCTTGGACCATCAGTGGTCTGCCGACCACCAGTTGGAAACTGCTAATGTAAACTCTAATTTCTGTGGTTGGAATGGTACTTATCAAAAACTTTCCTCATCTTCTTCCTTAATCCCCTCCACCTTCAAAATTTCCTTTTTATAATGAAGTAGAATCTTTAAATGCCCTGAATAACCTTGACCTTTAACCTATCCAAAAAGATTGATTTCCACTTCTACAGAAATCTATTCTATTCAAACAGTATCATTTTCTCTACATCAGGAATGACTTTCATAGTTCATGCATCAATCATTCCCTTTTGAAGTATTAGGGAAAGGTGAATAACTTAGCATGGAAGATCTGTGGAGCAGAGTCCCAAGGAATTTTTCCTTACATTCCATTTTGATTTGAAAAAGACCATACAGGCCTCAATAATACACTATGAAATATAATAATACATAATAAACTAGTCTATACACTATCTAGAATTCAGCAGTAGGTTATGTGTTAAGATTTATGTATTTGTTTGTAAATACTTAAATTGTGTACATAATTAATTTATTCTTTGGATTCAATGCTCAATGGGTTAGACATTCCCACTCCACATTATCCCACCATCTCTCTCACAAAATTGCCTTCTATAGCCTCATCTGCAAATTACTCCATATCCCTCAATCCCCTGTAAATTTTACTGGAGAATCAAATATTATTAAACAAATTACCACCACCACCTATGGATACTCCCCTTTTGGTTGATAAATTACTTTAGCATTTAGAAATTAATCATTCTTTCCTTCATGATCCTCAGTCAGAAATTGAAAAACCTTTCATTTCAAGGAGCTATTTCATATCAGCTGGCCAGGTATCTTATTAAAACAATATTATGTCTTTTCCATGATGAAATATTTTGACCAGATATTTTTGCAGTCAACTTTGAGAAAGTTTGGAATTACAAATTAACATGTCACAGTTGTCATGCAATTTAGATTGGACTGACCTCCAGTAACTTTTATGTTTGAGCTAAAGAAAGTGTTTATAAAAAAGGTCTTCTCCTCACACTTCTCCAACCATCTTTAATACAAACAAAATTCTACTAACTTTTCTTCTGAACTTCATTTTAAGACTAAAGGAACCCACTTTAATGCTTGAGCACAGTTTGAATTTTTGCATCTTTCCAGTTCTCAGAATATTTTCCTAATGAGCAACCTTCTATTCCTTCTTCCTCCTCTATATGACAAGCTGCCTTTCCCCTCACTGACCCTTTGACCTCTTTAACCTCCAGCACCCCAACCCTTTCCTCTCTCCTCCCCCCTCCATCTACTTTTTCCCATTCATGACTCCTATGCATTGTTTGGTGATTTTTGAAGTATTTGAAACCTGTCTCATGAACGAAAATTGTGTGGAAAAGAACTTATTTTCCTTCCTTCAGAATATTTTTATTTATCAAATGAGAAAGATTGGCTGAGCTCAGAACTGAGAACTGTAGAACTGCATTCTTTAGGGATAAAGAAGAGACATTGTATCTGATGGACTTTTTAAATATTTTTTTATATTGTCATTTACCTCACACCTGAAGGGTTATATGTTAAAAGTCTTTCTCTTATTTTGTACATTTTCATTATTCCTAGTTCTGTGATGAATTCATACTGTTGCAGTCCTCCAATGAGTTCACCTTCTAACCACCTGTCTTTTAGAACTGAAGTTTTAACAATTTCTTCCTCAGTATTATCTCTAGTATCTCCTCAATATAAACCATTTCAGCTATTTTGTCAGCACTTCATAGAAAAACTTCACCATCAGTTCAAGCTCCTCAGGTCACATCTTCCTTGTACTAAGAAGTCATTCGTCCCTGCCCCTTGGGATCTGCCAATGATTTTGTCATAGTAAGGAACCACATGTGTATTGTGCTAGTGCCACAATAAGTTCAGTGGAAAGTCTAAATTGGCTCTTTGGAATAGTTGGCAATTACCTCTTTCCTTTGGAAGGGGTGATGCAATAATGTTGTTGGATTAGTGGCAAAAAGACATGCAGTGGTACAAAAAATGCCATTGCCAATCTTCTTTCATTCCAAAATGCTACAGTATAGTAGTTGACTTCATTTAGAAATTGTTCATAAACTTAAGGGAATAGACATACTTATGTCTCATCACAAGCAAGGGGGCATTGTGAGTTTTGAAAGCACAGTTCTAAATCCTCCTCTTAAAGAACTTGGCATGAATTCTGAAGACATATCAAGTGCATTGTACAGTCTTAAATGGGCTTCACAGCTGAGAGTGACTGATCTTTAGGATCAAACAAACATCGAAGGTGAAGCTGAAAGCCTCTTTGGAAAGAAAAGCTGTCCATATATATTAATCTGAGTGGTGGAATATTTTGTGAAAATGCCATATTAACAATATCTAAACTCCTTTTTTTAGGAATAAGAAAATTTAAGTACATTTACAGAAATTAGATTTATGAAACAGTAAATTGCAAAGAAAATAAAACCTAATAAGAATGATAGTTTGCTATGAAAGATTGTTAATCAAAAGTTTTTGTGATTCTTTCCTGTTATGACATGAATTTTAAGAGAGAAATTTCAGTCTTATGAGCACCACTTTGATCCATAATAACCTATCTGATACCGCAATAATTTGCCATGGGAAAGTTTTGTATCTCTTAATTTTTTTCTATTTTAAATTATTGACTTATGGTAAGAGTTGTATTGAATTTTTAAATAATTGTATACACAATCAACTATGAAGATCTGTAGTGTTGGAAATCAAAGTTATTGTTTCAATGGTTAAAAATGTGATGAGGTTACTGCTGGGACTGTGATGCCTAAGAAATCAAAATGGTTAATAACATGATGTATGACTAACAAAGATATAAAAGAATGAATGATATCAAAAATGAATAATATAAGAAATGGCAGCCATGAACAAGACTAAGATAGAAGTAGATAGTAAACTTTACTCCTTCCTATATCAAATGACGTATGAAAGTATACTATTAATCAAGATATGATAGCAGGAAAATTAAGAGGTATAGCACTTTAATAAAAGAGTGACTCTGTTAATTATAGTAAAATACTTGAGCTGTGATTAAAATTCCTAGTTGAAATTGTTCTATGTTTTCATTTCTAATTTGTATTATTTTCATGATGTTGCCTTTGATATTGACTTTTTAATTTTTGAAGAAGTACTGTTTTTGCATAATTTTTAATTCATTCTGACTAGGAGTGATTCTCCTTTTTGTCCGGGAATCTCGATGGAACTTTTTGTGGTGCTGTAGGAAGTGGAAAAATGAAAACTTGTTATGGGCTCTGAATAGGCCTTAGGTTTACAGCTATAATTAATTAAAAATTTATGAGTATAGGACGCCCATAACACACAATCTTGCTAAAGAAGGGAACAACACACTGTTTGCTGGTATATCTTTTATTCTATTTTCATTTTCTTTTGCTATATTTTTCCTTGGTACCCACTTCTGGACAGTATTTCTCGTATCAGATATCCAATCAAATGATCTTATTTCAACCAAATAAACATTGATGATGGAGAGTTCACTGGAAGTATGGAGAAGGACGGTTTTAAACATAGCTTCTGATTATCTATCGGTAATCATTGGTAATTATATTAGCTGTTCTTTTAAATGTGATGGTAGCCCCATAGAATAGTCTTCAAGGGCTATAATTTTTCATTTAAGTAGGTAATGGCTATCCTAAGAATCCAAAAGGAACTTGCGACTTCTTAAGGATACCAAAATTAGTGATAACAACTACTTTCCAAAATTTAATAATGATATCAATCACTAGGTGTTTAATAAATAGGTGGATAATAAAAATCTGCTCCAACTACATATGTAGTTGGAGCAGATTAGCAGGAAACTCCCAAGCAAATAGGAATCTTTCCAGAGTTACCATCTTACTCAACTTCACCTGTACTCTTGAACATAACTGAATGATACTATTTATCCAAATAATTAGAAATAGAAAATTAGTATGTCAGTTCTGTTTTCCAAATTTGGAAAACAGAACGGGCGTACATTTTAGAAGAAACTTAATTCTACTTAAAAAGTGAGTAATCATGATTTTAATATCAGGATTATAATATCCCAATGCAGAGGCAATGATTGGACCTTGACTGTGTGGATTTCATAAATGTGCACATCTGTGTTTGATTATAGTTCCTTTCTTAAGGGTCTTACAAGACTCTTCCCTCATTTTTATTTAATCCTACATAAGACACACTTTCTATTTCAGTATGGCTTTTAACTGTTACCTGTCATCAAGAAAGGAAATTTTCTAGTCTTTAAATTTTATCAATTTTAATAAATAATTAATCTTTTGAATTCAGTGATAAAGATGTCAACCTTTCCCCATAAATCATGGAATGTATTAAGCAATATTTAGAGTGCAAATACTATTGTATTCCATAACACAACACAAAATATTTAATGAATTTAAGATTACTGTAGCTTATGGTAATAATAGAATCTGATTTTAGTGAAATTTTAGTATCAATAATAACATGAAATATATGCATTCCATTTAGGAAAATAATGAGAGTTTATATTTTTGAAAGCTTTAATCTTGGTAGTGCAGTAAAGGTGCTGAATTAGGCTCCTTAACCATAACCTGGATAAAAGTTGTCATAAACACTGTAGATACACATACAAGAGTTGCACCATGATTATGTTAATAAGCATTGTCTTCCATAAGCACAATTTTTCTGTTGTATATCTTCCATAATTCATACCTGGCACACATTTTGGAAGGAATGTCTTTTCTCTGAAAGTTCCTCCATGCACACCATGCATATTGTACATAACATGTCTCTAAATCTTGGTGAAAAAAGCTGATTATGTGCTAACAAGTGAATATGAATTCTGTCCTCTTAGGTACTAATCTTGTGTATCTCTTGAGTTAGATAACTGCAGTTTTGTAACTTTGAAATGAAAATCTTAATTTGCCTAAAATATACATTACGTAGCTGGCATATTGGTGTGCACTTCGGTGCATTGTCTTTAAGTTAAACATTGGCATATGTTCGCCATCTACAAAGAGTTTATAGTAGATTGTAGATCTGTCTGGCCACTCCATGAATTCACAATCAATAAAAAATGGTTTCACCATGTTTTTAAGAAGGCATGAAAAATTTCCATAGACAATTTTCCCTATTTAAAGAATGTCACATATATTTTTCCTCCAATTTGGCCATCGTTCTTGCTTGCTTGTGGTAAAAAATGCTGCCTGCTTACTGCTTGCAGAGGTAAAGTTAAGGTAATAATTTACCAAAGGCTGTGATGGCTTACTGGGCAGTATATGAATGCATTATATCACTCCTTTCAATACATAGCTCAACTGCCTTTACTCCTTGATATCTAAAGTTCTTTTAAATTCAATTCATATCCTGTCTTGTCAGTACTCGTATTATTGCAATGTAAATCTCAATTCACAGTTTGAAGTGTGACATAAATAAATCATGGAACCTGATTTTATGAAATGCAAGCCAGCTGGCCAATTAGGCCAGCCAACTGAAGATAAATTTTAGAGAATTGTTGTATGAGGACCTTAAAAATAAATGAAGGTAGTATTGGCAATGATTAGTAGTGAAGTAAAGAAAAACAAGTGTACCAATGTATTTTTTATAATTTCCTTGCTTCTTTGCATGAAAAATACCATTCCAATTACATCAGGTATGCCATTTTTCAAATAAACACGTGGAATTTCCCCATGTCAACACCGTAAAGAAAAACACTTGGTGAGCTCATCAAAATATTTTTACTCTTGTGCATGAACCAGTTTAGTTTCATTGTAACATCATCTGGTACTTCCCATGAAAGAAGGGAAAAGAAATCATGGATAGAACATGACTATTATTTCTGGGGATTTAAGCCTTGCAGTTTGTAAACATCATCTTCTCCCTATTGGCCTTTTAACCAACCCTTTCCCCTCTCACTCTGGTGATTCAACTTCTTTCCTCTCTATCTCTTTTCCAAATTCCCACGTATAATTATATTTGTGCCTTTTTGCTCTTTCAGCACATGATGATGTATTGATGTATCTAAACCGGTCGTTCATAAGAATAAAAATATTTTGTTAAGCTCACCAAGTGTTTTTCTTTACAGTGTTGTAATGCCATTTTTAACTAAACAGAATTATAATGCTGTGAAATCAGCTCATGCCAAACATTGTCAACTTCTGCTAAACCTGTTCCAATCATCTCAATCTGAAAATACAGCAATTTTCTGGCAAAAACTATAATGTCTTTTAGGAATTGTTTATTTTTAAGCCAAGCAGTGATTTTTCTTGAATAATTTGTGTAAAATCTTTAATTTTTGAAATAAGTTATAAAAACAAGTAGACTAGAGCAATATCAACTTGCAAATTTTCCAGCTAACTGTTCAGAAGGTTCTAAGCTAAGGTTCTGATGTTCCTGTTGGAGGTACACATCCCACCACTTAGGAAACACTACTTTAGAGCTCCCTCCTTCAGTAGCATGTCTTTGCTACCAATCTTTGTTTCCATTTTTATGAAAAGATGCATTAATTTGCACTTAAATGCAGTAAATTTTTGTTAGTCATGTGGTTGTCAGGGTAGTAATTTGTCAACCTGTTAAGCCTGTATAAATTCCATCACAAGCCAAATTATCTAGTTAAGTGCCAGTGACATGTTGAGCATCTCTTGTTCTCTCATCTTTGTTATTAAAATATCATTTGAAATTTTGGAAACAATTTCTAAATTGATCAATGCTTGTGTAAAATAACTGGAAGAGAAAAGAGTAATATGGAATGATTTATGTGACAAATTTATTATGTTCTACAGACATATATCCCAAGGTATGTTAGATATCTTTTTACTTTTATTCCTTCTTATTTTATAAGGAATAATATTTGTGAAGTTAGTGAATTTGAGATACATGTATCATAACATTGAGCATCTTGCTGTTTTTTATCCACCCATTCATACCTTTTTTCCTTACTGTCCCAGGTTTTAATTATTTTTACATGTATGGCTTTAATTTATGCATTGTCAGTGGTAGCAATGTTTTTTGTATAGGTGCCTCAGCAGCTGAGGTTATTCTAAACAGTTTCCAGTTCATTATGTTTGAAATATTTTGGAAATAGAAGTTTTTGACAATAATTCACTTTTTTGGCTGTTTTGGCCTGTTTATTCAGGCATATAACTTGATGAGTACATTTCAATGAATCTCTTTTTTAAAGATAGTGTAACAGTATTTTCATGATAAACCTACCTCATGATGTTGTTTCATTTAGTAAGGTTTTTTCAGGCAGCTTCTTGCCTAATTAGAGAATAATAATGAGTTTTCTGTACCTTTCACCATTAATTCAATCTTTTTTCCAGTGTTACCCCAGCAGCAGCCTCCTCAGCCTGTAGTAAGTGCAGGCCCACCACCTATGCCTCCTCCTCCAATGTTAGGCCCTCATAGGCCTCTGGTCCCAGGCTTTCCACCTGTAGGCCTTGCACAGCCAATGGCAGCTGGGCAACCAGTGAACATCTCCCAGAATGTGGGAATGATGCCCACTGTCCATCCAATGACTCAGCAGATGGGTATTCCACCACAGCCTGTAATTACCTCACAGCCAATGAGTATGATGGGTCCTCCATTAGCTCCTCCTCTTGCCATGGCTCCTCCAATGTCTCATCCAATGGCCACCGTTGCACCCATCGGAATCACACCTCAAGCTGTCAGCATAGCACAGACACAACCGCCTCCAACTCCACCTCTAAGCCTTGATACTACAATTACTGCCATTACTGCCCCAGGAACTACTGCAAGCATTCAGAATGGAGCAGCTATCTTGGGCCAAAGTATCATGAGTACAGGTTAACACTTTTAAAATTTTTCTCAAGTTTTTTTTTTATCATTGTGTAGGGATCAACTAAGTGGCAGACAATTGAGCACTAGGACAAATAAGCATGATGTACAATAGTTACTGCATCCTTAACCCATTAAAGACCAATATATCCTTAATTATCTATTTTAATCTATCAGGTTCCATTGTGTTTAAATCAGTTAAAATTTCTTTTGACACATTGAATGCTGTGTATGCAAGTCCATGTGAGTAAATGCAGCATAAAATTCAGTTTTCAGTAAATTCAGAATGAAATCCTTTATATGTATTGAGAATTTCAGAGAAATCCTATGTTTTTAACACTTTGCAGACCAGGCATTTAAATCAGAACTGTGTGCTTCGGACCGGGCTTTTTGAGACAAGTGCACCTGTTGAGGAAATGTCGATCAAATCCTTCATTCATTAACATTTTTCAAAGAAGAAAAGTGTCATGTTCACTATAGATCCTTGTATTTCTTTCTTGACTGGTAAGTGGTGAAACATAGTAGCAAAACTTTGGAGAGAGAGCAGATTTACCTAGTTTCCTTTCTGATTTTCTGGGCAGCACAAACTCTACACACTGAAGTTGGATATTCATCCAGATTGTCCAGATGAGGGGCTCTTTGGGTGGGCCTTCTTTCGAACTCGGTGTCTTCCTCTGCCCTACCCTCTGCCCAAGCTTCGGCTAGTTCATAAACAAATTTTTTCAATGTCATTTTGTTGGTAGGGTTTGACTGAGATTATGGGTAAGACTACGATTTGGTAAATCCTTGACCTGCTTAATTTGTAGATCTTGTTCACAAATGCTTGCTTTGTCTAATGAGAAAAAAGTTGTATGTATATACAGAGATATTCTTTTCCTTATCTCATAAATTAGAGTTGGTCTTTCATTTTGGTGGAGCAAAGTGTACACTAACATTCTCGTGGCCTCTCTCAAAAAGAATAAACTCTGGACAATCACCTTTGTTACCTATACAGAAGAAAGAAACTGATCCTATGACTAAGCCCTGTCCTAGTAGCCTCTTATGTGTTATTTTCTTCTCTTTCGAAATGTATTTCATTTAGAATACGTTCCCACTCGTATGTAGACAACATATTCTTTCAGCAAGTTCGCTCAATTTCTGGATAGTGTTAAATGCCTTGCATGATGATGTGAGGATTAGAAAATTTCCCAATTAAAATTTAATGACCTAAAAGTATAAAAATCTCCATGACCAATCCACTACGTCATGTTGAGGAAAAACAGGGATCTCCATGGGTTGTCTACAATTTATTAAATATGCAACCCCTCACAACAAAAGATTTGGAAAAATAGCCAAAATATGGTTAGGTGGTGAAATCAATGTGATAAGATGAACATGGTCAATATTAATGAAGCAGGATTTAACTTCATTTAGGTAAATGCAGCTGAATAATTTTGATGGTTTGATAATTAATTGTCATCTTTCAATTCAATCGAAAAATCAAGAAAATCTTTTTATGATTTCAATTTTGTATCTCCTACAAAGTCTTGCTCCAACCAATACCAGCCCAATGCACCTTCTTTAGTGCAAATAGTTGGGTCTAAGGCTCATGCTGCTCAATTATTTAACCGCTAGGCCTCTGGATAGCCATGTGGGTAATGTGTTTGACTTCAGTGAAAGCAGTTCCAGGATCAATTCCTAGTAGGGAACCAAAATGATCTTAGTTGTTGAAGCTATTTTAAAGTTATTGCCACTATATCTGATATAGGGCTGTATCATTTATAATTTATGAGGTAAAATTTATTCATGGATGAAAGTTTCTTTTGTGGTATTTGTTTTATTATGTTATACTGTGTCGATTACCTGTCATCATTAAAATTGTTGATTCTGCATGCAATGAACAGGAATGAACACTGATTACACTGCAACAATTCCAAAATCTTTTCAGTTTCACAGTCCAAAGTCTCCCTTTGATTCCATCTTGATTATTAAATTTTTAATTTTTTACTTCCATAATGGCTTTGTTCTATTACGATATTCCAACTTGCTATTTTAAAGGTTAAAATTGTATTTCCTCCTATTTGTGTCTTACAGTGTGCTAATAAGTAAAATAGATGTTTCCCTATTTGCAGCTCCTCTTGTTCCAGCTGCACCTCCTACTAATATTGCTCAAGCTGTGCCACCTGCTGTTCCTGCCCCTCCATCCCTTGAAGGAACTCCTCAGAGGTCTAATTCTGTTGCTAGTCTTGAATCACCGTGAGTCTTTTGTGTTAATTCTGAATCATTTTAAACTTTTTTCACCTTAATAACTTCATAATATTTCTTTGAAATGCTTGAAATATAATTTAGCATTAAATTATATCTTATTGAAAATTAATTTTCATTTCATTGTAGTTCTCCTCTGTATTTAGACATGAAATTATAATAATTTCCAGCTTCTGTGGCATATGGGTTTATCTGCTAGCTTAACAACAATGAGGTCTTACATTCAAATCTTGGTTAGGGCATGATTTTGAGGTGATCCCTGAGAGCCAAGTGGGTAGTACACTGAGCTATGGTGCATGTAGTTCTTGGTTCAGTTCCCAGTAGAAACCCATATGTGCTAAATTACTTTTGATGTTGTTGCACTTTTAACAGTACTACTACTTGATTTTATGTTTATTGCTAATCTATGAAAGTGGCCTCATTTGACCAAATTTCTCCAAATAATGGTTTATCATTATTATGAAATAAAACTTAAATTTTCATGTTTTTGTTTAAGTATATTTTATTAATGACTTGTGAATTGTCTGAATATTGCTCTCTTGAGTAAATAGTTGTGTAATAAGGGTAAACGATGAGTGATTTTAATGAAATTAATTACCGTTGAATTAGTAATTGAAAATTCAAACATTTGAATTTACAGAAGATGCATTGTTTTGGTTTCCATCTACAACATGCTTAAGTTCATGATTATGTATCGATTAATTGACCCACTTTACAAAAGTGACAGAGTAGGGGAAACCGGGGAAATGGCACCACCTTAAGGGAATTAAATATTTTACAGCTTGTCAAATGCTTTTTGTGGCAAATGAGAACACTGAAAATCTTAACTCACTTGTCTAGGATCTTAATAATATTGCAGCTATTGAGAAAATACCTTAAGTAAAATATTTACGAAACACTGCACAGTGGCAGAACTACCCCATCTACCGGGTAATACCCGGGTACAGTCTACCAGGGTAATTCCACCGCTGTTCTAAGGGGTTATGACCCTGTATTTTCAGATAGTAGATAACTATGTATTTATTAATTATTTTATATTAACTTATTAATTTTACACAACAAACAATTAGTAAACATGAATCGTGAGGATTTCAACAAAAAACATTGTTTACATAATAAATCAGTAGAAAATTTTGAAATTTAAATCTTAGTAAGTAATGCAACAGTAAACAGAAATTTCAACTGTAAAATGTAAATTATTACAATATAACTGCATGTAACAAAGTAGGAAGACGTCAATAAATTGAAGTAATTGGAAAAAGGGAGTTAGAAATCTAAATTATGCTTGGCAAAAATCACATATGTAATTTTTGGCAGAGCCCGCTGCATTCTGCATGAGCCCATTTTCCACAAGATACAAACCATATTTCATTAAATCTATATTCTCCACAAAGTACACAGTTCAACATTTCTATCTTGGAATCCCAGATTGATTAGACACACCCTTTACAGATCGTCTTTTAAGAGGCTCATTGCTTCCTTAAGTTGTCCATTTTGCTTTATCAGTGGTACGTTTTCTTATACGAACCATATGAAAAAATAACATAATTTTCTGTCTAGGGCATGAAATAATATATATTTACTACTGGGGTTATACTGCCACTACGACGGAATAACCCCAGGTGCTATGGCATCATAACCACAGAGTGACGACATTGTAGCTTACGTCGACCTGAATCCAACGGCTACGTGAAACACTATTTATTGGCACGAAACTGTAGCTTAAGTATTAGATAATAGGCTTACGTTTTTGTTTTGAACATTAGGCAGTATAAAAAGGCGTTTACCTGAATGAAACATGGAGCAAAAAATTAGATGAAAATTACTAAAAACAGCAATTCTTACGACACTAGTAAAAAAGGTGCTTGCGCGACTTCTAGCGACTGGAACCTTAATTCCACCATTGGCTGCGAGGTTTCAGTGTTTACCACATGCTATTTCAACCAGCCGTTTGCTGCTCTGATACAGTGGCAGCATAACTAAGGGTGGCACGAATGTCCCGGTCTCCCCTACATATGATTAAAAAATGTTAACATTAAAAGGCAAAAAATTTAGCTTTCATTAAGGGGGGAACCTGGTTTAGATGGGCATAATTTAAGATTTTTTTGGACATTTCTTTTAGAATAATGGACAAATATACAGCTTTCTTAGTATGTTCATACCTATATTTACCATACCTTTGCGAGTTTGAGAAACATTTTTTTCAATTTTTCATTTGTATGGTAAGATCTCTTCAGGGCATACAATGCCCATTGCCTTATTATTCACAGAATCCATGTTATTTCTAATTGCCATTCCATAATATTTCATTGATTTCTTAATGAGAGAATCAGTTGACTTTCCTTTTCTCATTTTTTCTTATACTTCTCAACCTTGTGCTCATTCCTTTCTCCACATGTCCAACACATTTGCTTTTAGTAATGGCAATATCCTCTCCATATGGTTTAAGCTCTGTAATTGCTTTCAACACCTTGGAAGGAATCCCCATCATATAGTTTATGTATTTCACTTGTAATCTATTCATAGATCTTGAAAACATCTCCAGAACAGCGTCCACTTACATTTTACCTGCAGATCCAGCATGATTTGCAACACATTCATTTTTATTATTCATCAGTGCCTTCCTATTTATTCCAAAACATGGAGGCTTGACAATAACTTCCTTTCATGATGAGGTTTTGGGATTTGGGAACAAAATATTCGGGCAAGCGAGTAACTGTGACACCGCAGATGAGCGTGATAAAAGATAAAAACTGAACCGGGACTCGAACCCGGGTCTCCCAATTGCCGGTCGGTTGCTCTATCCATTGCACGACTTATCATGCCAAGTCATCTAACCCATTTCCTTGTTTGTTATCCTTAAGGGGGGGTTCTCCTAACACCACTTTGTATGGTCGGTGCCTCGGAGAGGCCATGGCTGTGAACGATGCTGCTGAGTCGGACGAACTCACATGCGCCCAATACCTACAAAGTCTCCCAAACGGCATGGAGCAATGTTCTAGTGGAATAGCTCAATGGATAGAGCAACCGACCGGCAATTGGGAGACCCGGGTTCGAGTCCCGGTTCCGTCAGACTTTTTTCATGTCAGTTTCTCCTTGGGAGTTTTCCTAGATGCACGACTTATCATGCCAAGTCATCTTACCTGTAAAAGCGTTAAAAATAAAGTATCCGACTTGGAACATCTTATTCGTTGCCACAACACCGATATTATCATAGGTACAGAAAGCTGGTTAAGCAAGGATATGAGCGACAACAAAATATTTCCAAAAGATTTCACAATCTACCGTCAAGATCATATAGAAATAACAGGAGGTGGAGTCTTTATTGCAGTTAAATCTTCTCTCCAGAGTAAAGCGCAGGTCTCGAAGGACAGCGATATAGAAAGCGTCTGGTGTACCATAAGTCAAAAAAGCAAGCCTAACATCAATGTATGCACGTTTTACCGTCCACCAAACTCCCCACGACAGGTTTTGCAAGATGAAGTAAATTTCTAAACTAGTAAGAATAATCAAAGTATAACGATCATAGGGGATGATTTTAATCTTCCAGATATAGACTGGGAAAATAATTGCATAAAGAAAAGGGCCCGGGACTCCGATTCGTGTAGAACATTACTAAATATGCTTCAAAAAAACGCATTAAGCCAAACAGTAAAATCTCCAACTAGGGGTGAGAACATACTCGATCTATTCCTAATTAACTTCCCTGAGCGTATTAAGAATATTTCAAATGACGAGGGTCTTGGCAACCATAAAGGCGTATTCATAGATATCGATATCAAATTAAGCAATCATAAAAAACCAAAATGTAAAATCCATCTCTTTTCCAAAGTGAACTTCGAGGAATTTAACGAAAAATTGAATACCAATTACTACTCATTTAAGTGGCACGTATCCCAAATGTCCACCGAAGAAACTTGGAAAATTTTCGTCAAGATTATGCACAATTACATAAACATTTATATACCCTCAAAATATTCTAATCACAATTGCGAACCTAGATGGTATGATCGCGAGGTTAGAAAGACTCTTCGCAAACAAAAAGCACTGCACGGGAAATTAAAGGCCATAGAGGGAATAAACCAGTCTAATTCGAGTCCAAGAAAAGTATTACTGCTACAGAAACCTAAGAAAGCGAAATCCAACACCAAGCATGCTATGCATAATGCCCTCAGCAATTTTAAGGAAAAATTTCTTGGGAAATGCTTAGAAGAGGACCCGAAATGTTTCTAGTCCTACGTTAAAGATGTACAAGGAAAGATACATTTCTGTTGCTATCTCTCAATGAGCTTACCATTTGTAACTTGCGATGCGAAGAATATGCTCTCATCAATGGAAAGTATATGCTTTACTGAAGATGGAATAGCAAAACTCTTACGTAATATTAAGCCAAACAAATCGCCAGGTCCAGAGGGTATTCCGGCTAGAGTATTGAAAGAAATGGCAGAAAGCGTCGCCCCTTATCTCAAAATTATATTTACCAAGTCATGACATGACCATGACATTTACCATGACAGTTGGTTCCACACTCCACACACAGTTGCATTGGCTGTGGTTTAGTTAATATTACTCATAAAGATCTGAAACTTTCACATTATGTTCTTTAATTGTTTGACTATTTTTAGAAACAAAAAAAATTCGATTTTTTGGATACATAAACCAGGCTCCCCCATTAAAGAATTTAGGAATTATGCAACAGATTCAGTTTAAATTTATTGCTTAAATTACCTAATGTTTTAATATAACATTCATAAATATCATCAGCTTAATTAATACAGTCAAAATAGACATTGTATAGCACTGCACTATACTTTTTATGTGAAAATCCCAAAGAAAACTAACAATTGAAATTATTTCAATAGTTAAATAATTAATTATCAATTTATGTATTCAATTTGTTTTTGTTAAATAAACTATATCTCCCATATTGTTTATCTAACAAAGCACAAATCATTAAATTACTCATGAAAATTGATGTGGTAAAAGTGTGAAATAACTGCATTGGTATAAATAGTAAAGGCATTCATTTTGAACCTTGAAAATCTGCAAGCCACTGAAGAATTGATAAGAATGAAATGTGACAGTGTTCTGTAATTAACTGAAGGATTTGACTTCTCCAATCCATGAAACCAATGTTACGTCAAACTCTTAACAGTTGTAATATCTCTTGCAGCATTTCAGTGGGCTCCCCTCCTTCAGCCCTGCAGTCTCAGGACTGGGCAGTCCCAAATCCATCACGGCTTAAGTATACTCAGTTGTTCAACACACATGATAGAGCTCGTTCTGGACATTTATCAGGGCCACAAGCTCGCAACATCCTAGTCCAGTCTCAGCTCCCTCACCCAATCTTAGCTCAGATTTGGTAAGTATTTTTTTTTGTGTAAATATCAGCAAATTCAAGTTCAATAATTAATTGTTGTACAAGTTTTGTGATGCTAGAAATAACTATGAAATAGCCAATATAACTTGAGAAAATAATATAGGCATAGGGTATATACATATGTTTTTAATGAAAGCAAAGATTTTTCAATTGCAGCATAGTTGTTAGAATGCAACATTAGTTTTTTTTAGAATACTATTAATCTAGTAAGAAAATCACTTCTACCATAAATTCAACCAAAGAAAATTTTCTTTTATGCTCAGATCAGCCATTCTCAGACCTGAGGATGTTGTTCTTTAAAATATATGCAGGAAAATGTGTGATTTTTATTTCTTTCATACAATTGCAATGGAATTCCGCACAGTAAACCTCCCACAATTGGTTTTATTCACATTGTGAATCAATAATCTGTGAAATAAATATCTCTGGTTGCCTCTAGAGAATTATTCTAATCATTTTTTGACTAATTCTGATATATAAAAAACCAACTGAAGACACATTCAGGAATTGTGAAAGAGAAAGAAAAATCCTCATTTGTTTATATACGAATCACTTGGTTAAAGCATTAATTAATTTTTTCAAGTTTTAGTTATTATTTCAACAGTTATTGTTTTCTTTCTCTCATAAAATATTTATATTTGCACTTAATCAAAATCTACATCTCTTAGGATATGGAACCTTAGATGCTCTTTCCATTATTTCTAATAAGCAAAATCAAATTAGACTATAAACAAGTCAGAATTTGAAAGGCCTCTAGCTTAAAATTAAGTTCAAAGTTAATTATTGAATTGCACGCAGCATGAACTTTCTGATTTGCTTTCAACCATTCAATCACTTAATGTGAATCATTTCATAGCCATTGCATATCCTATCAACAATTTGTCTGTATCCCAAGGTAAAACAGACATGAAAAAAGTCTGACAGGACCAGGACTTGAACCTGGAATCCTATACTTTTGGGGTGGATGCTTAATCTGAAAAAAACAAACTAGGAAAAGTGAATAGATGACTTTGCACGCTTTTAAATGCAAAGTTACATAAACCCTTTTCCTAGTTTGCCTGTATCTAAGAAGGGGTTACTCTGTATGCGTTTATTTATTCTTTGATATTCTATTTCATAAGTTTCAGTACATGCAGTGTTTCATCTTAAATAATGGATAGCATTGCTTCTTCCTTCGCAGGAATCTGGCTGATATAGATAGAGATGGGCGACTCTCATGCGAAGAGTTTGTATTGGCTATGCATCTGTGTGACCTTGCCAAAGGAGGTGAACGAATGCCTCCAACACTTTCTGCCGATTTGATTCCTCCTTCATTCAGGAGACAGCAGCGTAGGGGCAGTGTTAAAGCTGGTGCAGTGGCTGGAGCTGGTACAGGGATTACTGTAGGCTCACCTGCTACTCCTACTGCTGGCATTGCTGATGTTGGTGAACCCAAGGATCCAAATGGTCTCTCACTATCTTTTATTAAGTTTGAAAACATTTGACATATTTATATTACTTACAAAGAGAAGAATAATTCAATCTTGAAAGGGTATTAAGAGAAAATTTTTGTTGTCAAATGAAAGTAACCTCTGTGAATTTTTATCATCGATGAATTAATAATCCGTTATTCAGTAAGGGACTATGAAATGTATCCAGCAATTTAATTTTTAATAATTTGCTACAATTGAGAGATTTGTAGGATTTTAATTTTTTATATGCATCCCACAAGCTGCAGGATGTATTTGGGGTATATTTATGCTTTAAAGGTTCCTGAGTTGTTAAGGTCTCTCATAATATTTTTGTACTTTCTCTATTGATTTGATAATGCAGCTTATGTACACTGGTAGAAGCATAGAGTTATAAATGGAAATTTAAGATTGCTTTTTTTATATCATCCTTTATTGCTAGGAGAGAAGTAAGCAATAATACTCAGTAGTCTGATACATTTTCCTTTTCCTTGGTTTATTTAAGACAAGTTTTTCTCATTGATTTGACCTGTTATGGTCTGAGCTGAAGTTTGTCAAATATAAGGTCCCATTTCATGTTGAAAAATGGTTAATGCCATGTAAAAGAGTAAAAGTATTTTAGTAACAAATCCCAATCCATCAGATGGCTTGGCACTTCTTAATGTAGACTATCTTCTCTGTCAGGTTAAGTAAGTTTTCTATTTCTGGAGTTTAAAAAAATGTTTTTAATTACTCTCTAGTAAAGGTTTTTAAAACATCAAATGATTTTATATGACTATTTGAATCTAGTCTGGGTAGAAGGTGGCAAAGAAGTATGAATGCTTAGTAAATTGACTTATATTTTCAGTATCGTTTGAAGATAAAAGAAAGGAAAACTTTGAGAAAGGTCAGGCAGAGCTTGAGAGGAGAAGGAAAGCTCTCCTTGAGATTCAGAGGAAAGAACATGAAGAGAGGGAAAGAAAGGAAAGAGAAGAGCAGGAGAAGAGGGAGAGGATAAGGTGGGCAAATTAATTATTAAGTAGGAATAAAAAACACTATGTAAAAAATTCCACAATATATTTCACTTAACATGAAAAAATTATTTATTTACTCATTAGAAGAGGCATGTTTTGTATTTAAATCAATGTTTTATATTGAAATTCACAATTTGTGAGTGTTATTGTAATGAAGTCACCTTGGCATCTACTCAATATTTTCTCAGCTTCCATAAAATCAATTTTTTAACCATTGATTGTCTTTTTTTTGTGCTACAAGTAAGTTGTTGGCATGTCTTACAATATCCTAGAGTGCCATATTTTTCTAACATATTATGTATATGCTTCATTTTTGGAGATTTATCATATAGGATTTAGTTGTGAAATTGTTTTCATCGCCCTCTTTTGTTTATCTTTAAATCTTCTACATATTGGCTAATTAGAATGACCATGATCACTAAATTATATCTAATTTGACAAACTTTCCTATTTTTTTATAAATTTTCAATGTTGTTTTGGCAGATGATAATTGGAATAGGAATTCAATATTTAATCAGTTCTGTTTGAAGTGAAAAAGCATTGTTTGCTCATCACTACTCATTTGATTTGACTCAGTTTTTTTACTCTTTCATCTTCGTACTGAAGGCAAGAGCAGGAGCGTAGAAGGCAAGCAGAGTTTGAGAAACAGTTGCAAAGACAGAGAGAGCAGGAGGAGCAGAAAGAAGAAGAAAGGAAGCGTGCACAAGAACAAAGAGAAGCTGCAAGGAGGTATGGAATTTGCTCTAAACCATTGCATGTTCATGTACGTGTACATATAAATTATATACTCTAGTGTATCCTTTCACTGAAGTGCTGTTGTAAACATAATCATTTGTTGATCATAGAAAGGTTCACAATGATAAACCTAGTGAATAAGTAGGTTAATTAACCAATTAACATGATTTATTAACCTATGAGAAATGCTGAGATCTATGTTTTGAGTATTAAACATAATAACAAATCCTTTTCCTATGCTGAGTTATAGCTATCTATCTTTTCAGGAAGTGTCCTATAAAAAATATTTAATATCTGCCCTGTGTATTTCATATGGGAGAAATTTGATCCAATCTAGCACAAACTCTTTGCAGAATATGTTAGAAGAGCACCTCTTCTAATGATATCTATGTTTTCAACTCTATCATAATGGGAAGGGCCCAAAAAATTTCTGAAAATCTGCACAATGTATTCATATAACGTACAGTGAAATTGAAAGCTTATGGCCCCTGGATGCGCGAAGCCTCGACGAGCGTAGGGGAAAGTTCCTTTGGAGGGAGAATGCCGAAGGGGAAGGCATTAGCACGGTGCATCGGCTCTATGGCATTACCAACCGTAGTAGGAACAAATTTTAGAAGGTTTCAGCTTAGACAGCGCTGGAAATCTTAAAAAGAGACTATTCGAAAGACTTCTAAATGGCCATTAGGACGTAACCTATTCAAATTTCCTCAAAGTAAATGTTAGATGCATTAGATAAATAAAACAAAAACTTTCAACAAAATATTCTTTATTGCATTTCTTCATCGCTAGAATCTAAAAAATCACTACTTGAATCATCGCCTGACTCTGTATTAATGATTAATTCATTTTCGCTATTGTCTTTAGCAATTTCCGTTTTTATATAATAGTTTTCAATCCCTTTCGCTTTTTCACATACCCCTTCCCACTCCTCCTTGCCTATGTTTGCACACTTCTTCATAACCAATTTCTTCACGTCTTCTAATTTGAATGTGACGTTTCTCGTTGCCACCCAATTTTTCATTATACCCCATATATTTTCAATGGGGTTTAATTCGGGATGGTAGGGTGGCAGTCTTAAAACTGAATGTCCGTGTTCAGCAAAAACCCGATCGACTTAAAAAATTCTGGCTTCTTTATGCCTCCTAATTTTCTCATACAGTTCAATCTTCGTCTCCTTACTGGAATACTGCTGTCCCCTCGAATCCAGCCACTCCTTCATTGTATCCTTCTTTGCATTGCTGCTTGGGGGACGATTAAGCTGCACATAGTGATATGGTGCATTATCTATCACAACTACAGATTTCGGGGGAAGGTTAGGAATCAGTTGATTTTTTATCCATTTTAAATAATTTCCACTATTCATTTCTCCGTGGTATTCTCCCGTTTTCAATCCCGATTTGAAGATTAGGAGGGCCTCTGGAATGAAGCCCATTTCTCCACCTAAGAAGAGCAATTGTTTTCGTTACAATCATATATTTTAACTTCGAATTATGTGGAAACATCCCTTAGATTGAAGTGAATGAAAAGGTTACTTACCACCATGAACAATAATTAATCGCTGCCCTTTTTGAAACTGGTGCCTTGATTCCCTCTTTGTCATCACTTTTCCACTGCGATGGGGAGAGCACGGGGTGTTGGATGCTTCTTTTCTTCCAGGTAAAATTCATTGATGGTTCTTCTAATAACTTGAACATCGAAATCGTCCACGGTAGAT
Source organism: Ladona fulva (assembly GCA_000376725.2). Classification (NCBI taxonomy): domain Eukaryota; kingdom Metazoa; phylum Arthropoda; class Insecta; order Odonata; family Libellulidae; genus Ladona; species Ladona fulva. Next base: position 684,206 of record KZ309469.1, read on the forward strand.
TTTGAGTACCTCTGCAGCTTACTTTTTCTTGGAGACTTGAATGACTGACTTAATCCATCACAAATATCCTTTCCTTCTTTATAAATGCGTTTCAGAGTGCGTTTTGAAATGCCAGTAGCGGCGACTACTCGTTCATGCACACTTCGAAGTGGAATAGAAATTCCTTCTACTGTTAATCTATTCTCTCAGCCCGTACTTCGTGGAAAGACATTTCACGCTAAAATAAAAGAAACTCAGTGATATCCACAAAATTGTGGATATCACTGAGTTTCTTTTATTTTAGCGTTCCTTCTACTGCTTTCTTTTTCATAAAAGCTAGCACTCTATTAGCAATCTCTCGCGCCTGACTATGCAGCATCTTCTTATTTCCTATCTTGGAAGATGACATTCCTTCCATATTTAACACCTTTTAAAGTAATCGAGTAACCTAACTAATTAACTAACAAAAATACCCTCACTAATATGAAACAAACTGCGAAAAATATCTAAAGCTAAAGGAAACGTAAACTTTTCAAAGTATTAAGAAAATAATTAACCAAAACCTAAATCTAACGTAAAAATTTGAAAAAATAAGGCAAAAAGATAAATCTAAAAATTACAAGCTAACGACATAAAAGTGAAAAATTAATCAAAAAAATGAAAACTACTGAAAGAATGCACATAAAAACCTACCTAAAGACTAACAATATATAAATAAGATAAACTAAAAAAGGGTGAAAAAGCAGCAAGGTTGGCAATGAACACACGTGGTCACAGTAGAGGCTCCTGAGAGAGTGGCTACTTTGTGCTTACTTTCACCCAGACCCCTGTAGCGCACAGTTTTCGGAAGGTAGACTCGTCCAGACCGAAAAATGACTACTGCGCAGGGGCCATAAGCTTTCAATTTCACTGTAGATCTCACTCTATGCAGAGCTATAATTAGCTCTTGACTATAGGATGGCCATTTTTCTGTTTTGCAATATCTTTATTTTCTCAAATCATTAGTCATTGCTAACAAGAAAATCAAAAAGAACCCCATTAGAGGTAAGGAAAAGCAGAATAGGAAAGTTGAGGACATCAATTCAAATAAAGTAAACTACTTTTGGTCTGAAAGGAAAGAAAATTGGAATGCTACTTTAATGGAATTAAGACATTTAAAATTCCATTCCATAAGTCATATATTGTTGGATGGAGATAACAAGAATTTCTGGTTTACAGACTTCTAAGAATCACTCTTCGCACATTTTGGAAACTAGGCTTCCTTCTTCAAGGGTGTCTATGAAGGAATTGCTGTTCTGACTACTACCAACTACTGAATAGTTCCTTTATGGAAGATGATTCCTTGCAATCGATAATCTGGAACCAAAATTAATTCCTGCAGATAAACCCTGCTTTTTGGGTTTTAAATCTAGAGTTTTAAGATTAAACAAGAGAGCATCCAAAGTGGGAGCATTTTAACCAGGTTTGACTGTATTTGTTGGATGCTCACTAAGATTCCTGAATTCCAGACATTTCACTTAAGTTTGACCTTTTCCTGAAGTTCTTCACCTTTTTTAATGTATGCTTGAATTTGGTTTCAGGGAAATGGAAAGGCAGAGGCAGTTGGAATGGGAGAAGCAGCGATCACAAGAACTTCAATCTCAGAGACAGAAAGAGCAAGAGAAAGTTCTGCAGCTGAAGGCCAAGAATCAGAACCTAACAATTGAACTCTCACAGTTGGTAAGAGTCCCTTGAATGACATGATGTAATTTACGTCTGTAGCTCACTTTTTATATCTTTGCTGAGGCAAAGATCTTACGAAAAGAAATCCAGTAAATTTGATATTGTCTCACTGTAGATATAGCAATCATATTGCCATATGGTATTTTTGGTCTAATGAGAAGACTTACAATTAACCTTTTTAACAAGTACAAAAAGCCATGTCCTAACCAGGATTTGAACCTGGTATCTCAGTGTTACTAGTACGTTAACCCTTACGTCACTGAGGCTGGCTAAATGGCATGACCTTTACTATATTTTAAACTTTTACTGTACCTTTAATATGTAGTTAGTGCTATGTCAAAACATTCTATATTACATTAAATGCAAGTAAAGTGACTGATGTGTCAGTTTTCAAAACTATAAGTTTGATTTACTTCTCTTTTATTACAGAATGAAAAAGTCAAGGATCTCACTAGCCGCATAACTGAAACTCGCTCAGGAGTAACTGGAGTAAAAAGCACAATTGATGGAATGAGAGCTACTAGAGATACAAAGCTTCAGGAGGCCTCTATGTTGAAGGCAAGTGTCGAAAATAATATTTCAAAACCAGGAAAGGAACAGGATTGATAATTTGCTCAGTTTTTGTGTATTTATGAAAGAAAGTGTAGCTAGAGTGTTGAGAAGACCCAACTTATGTAAGGCTTATGTTCCAAAGAGGATGCCTATTTTAATAGGCTCATAGAATCAATGGTACTGTAATTCATCCGAGTTTTAGAAGTGGAAATTATTTTAATAATAATAAGTAGTTGCATCGTCCATAACAAAACATTTAAATATAATAATAATAGATCCCATTAATAATATTCAGCCTTAGAAGATTTGCTAGTTAGGCTACTAATACCTTTCCCATAAGTGTGTGTGAATGTAATATAGCCAGCAATACGATTCTGCTAACTAATACTACCCAGGATATTACTCCTGGTACTCATTTTTAACTCTTTAATGCTCATAGGTTTTTATATTTTTATCCTTTGCTCTAGGCCGGTGATTTCCAAACTTTTTTGTGATACTGTCCCCTTGGTTCTATAATCTTATACTCAACACCTCCAACCTTAATCTGTATAAATATTAATTAGAATGACGAACAGCATTACCAAATCACAAAGATAATAACAGATTTAAGAGCAAGAACAATCTCACATTTATCTTCAGTCAATTAAAAGTTTTATTTTAATTACTCATAGTTTAATGAATGGAATGAGCTGGACTAGTTACTAGTTCTTCACTCTGACATTCACTAAGCAAAGTCTTAAAACTACATTTCATCACATATACAAGGCTTAGGTGTCAGACTTCTTTTGTCTGTTTTTGCATGGACTTTTTCTGAGGTGCATGCCTTTATGTGCAATGGGTTATTGAAAGGTTTAGGCAGATATGCACATAAAGGCTTGCACTTACAAAAAGGTCCATTTAAGAAATGCACTTGAAAGAAGCACCCAGATTCGAACTTGGAATCTTCCACTTTCTGGGCGGATTCTTTGTCCAACTAAGCAATTGTGCCTGAAAATTCTCATGCTGTTTTTTTTTTCACTTAACCCTTGCCAACAAACTCTCCCAGAATAGCATGTAAGAATGTTCCAACTTCATAGCTTAATTGAACAAAGCATCCACCTGGAAAGTGGGATTCCAGGTTTGAGTCCTGGCCCTGTCAGACTTTTTTAATATTGGTTTTTCATCAGCATTTTTGTAACATGGTAAAATGTCATATATTTTTGTTATTGCTGTTGATGAAATTGCTAAATAAATTATTATTTAAGGAAATAGGAATAAGGACAAGAAAGTGGAAACATGTGCATGATGCCAATGGCAGAGATTCACATTTGTATGTTAGCAAAAGTGATTAGGTGTTTTGCAAATTATTTTCAAAGATCAAGGCAGAGTTTCAATGGAAAAAATGTTTGAACATATTGGACTAATTGCTGTTATCTTCAGTTTTCCGTCCAACAATCTAAAGTTGAATATTTCAAAAGAGATAAAGTCTAAGAAACATTTTGAACTAGGCTAAGCAAGGCACAAAAGTCATCAGTAATGGAGACTTTGATAAAATAGTTTGGTATACAAATTCTAAGTGACCAATTTTTGAACAGTGATGCATGACCATGCAATATAAATTTGAGGCAGTTTTTATTCCTCCGAAATACTGGTGTCAAACTAACCTAGCTACAGAGAAGAAGAGCTTAAATATTGATAGCTCTTCTCATCAGTATGTGTATTTGAAAATCCTCTTCATTGATATTCAGTCACTTTGCAATTAGGTAAATGACTTAGACAGGTTAGCAATCAAAGAAAAACTAGACATTATCTATCTAGCAGAACATTGGTTGAAAGATGTTTGTTGTTATTCCTGGATGTCTGTGCTTCCATCTTTTGCTGCTCTCACAAATGAAGGGGTTGCTATTTTTTGTAAGGACTCTGTTGAATTTAGTGATGTAAGTGTTAATCTTACTAACTTTGGGATGGAAATACATTTTGAGTGTACAGCAATATCTTAAGCGATAAATGATATTGAGATTAATCTCTTGGTAGTTTACCACTCTTCAACTAACAGTTATGATACTTTATTATCTAGACTTGACAATCTTTTATTTGAACTCTGTCAAAAATATCATAAGGGCCACAGAATGACCTTAGTTGATCTAAATTGCAACCTACTGACTCAAAGTGCAAACCAGAAAAAAACATTTTAACCTCCTTGACTTGTTCAACTTAAATCAATTAGTTGAAATAGCTACAAGAGTAACGGACATCTAGCTTGACATCTAGTCAATATAGCTTGACATTATATTAACTGATTTTGACCCTGTTAATGTTTATATTATGGTATGTGATCCTATAATATCTGATCACTGTGCTTTAATGTCAACTTTTAACAAAGCATGTAATAGTATTCAGTCTATATCTATTAAGAAACGCTTTTTCAGTGAAGCCAATATTAATTCTTTCTGTGCTGCTTTACAACACCAAAATTGGCAAGATATGTTCTCACACACTTGCTTCAATGATTGTTTCAATGTATTCTATTTTAGATATCTGCTTTTATTTGTGTGTGCTTTTCCTGTTCTCCCTGCAAAACCCACTCCACTGCATTGTAAGAAATGGATAACCACAGAAATATTTGTTGGCATTACAAGATGGTGTTACAAGACTAATTACCCCCTTATCACCTAGGAATCACATTATTGAACTAGCTAGAATATGCTCAAGTTTTTTACAAAAAATTGACTTTAAGATATTAAAGATGTAAAGATGTTGTAAATATTTAGCCTCCAAGGCTTAAGGGGTTGAAGGCCTAGTCAACCTGTAGCCATGTATCCCCACAAGAAATGACAGGTGGGCTTTCTCTACCAGGAACAGAACTCAGACCTTCTCTGTGGTGAGTGCCTTAACCACTTTACCAGCAAAAATACTTTTATTAAATCTCTTTTTTATTTACAGGCAAAGTTAAAGGAACAGAATCAGCGTCTTGTTGCCTTGGCTGCTGAGAAAGTGAGGTTAGAAGCTAAGAATAAGGCAAATATGCAAGCTCCTGGATCAGGTAGTGATGTAATACAAACCTTCACTACAGATAAGCAGATCACTTTAAAGCAGCTTCGGGATAGGCTTGATGATATGCAGAAAGAGGTAAGAGGGTCCCTTATTCATCTCAGTTTAGAAATTTTCTGTTACCTAATTTGAATGATTTATTCATCAATATATTTTTGATTCATAAAAACCTCTCTATTTTTTCAAGATTGATGGTAAAATGCAAGACATAGAAAACAACAATAGCCAACTTAATGATTTGAAAGACCAGCTGTCCACCTTAGTTCAAGAATGTGAAAATATCTACACTGTATATGAAGATAAACGAAACAAGGTGAGTATTTTGTAAGATGTGAAGGGAATGCTTATTTTCAAGTAATTTTAACATTTTATGGAAATGTATCATTTCTTCTTCCTTACTGGTCTGTTGTATTATTTCTTTTATCAATAATATTTAACTATCCTTTAGTATTAGATAAAGTATGTTTCAGATAGATTAAATCTTTCCAAGGAAATCTTGCCATGATTGTGTTATTGTTGCCTTAATAAGGCCATATCTGTAGAATATTCTTAAATCCTAGGTTACCAGTGAAACTTTTCTTTATATTAAGAGTTTCATTTTTAAAATGGTTAATGGTAGGAAATAACATTCATATTACATTTTTACTCTTCATACCTGAAATATTTTTAAATAGCCTTTCATTAACATTACAAATTAGTGAATATTTGAGATTGCCATGGAAGACATGCTTTACATACATCTACCAAATATGTGATGAAAGCAACTGATGAATTATCATGTATTTTGATAACTATATATACCCATATATAAGACAGCAAGTTTTTAAGACTGTTTTCTTGATGTATCATTAGAAATACTGTGGAAAATCTGTAAACTCCTATAAGACACACTGCTTTTTAGCAAAAATTTTTGTGAAAACAATTATATGTACGGGTCAGTCCATGGAAAATCTGACAGAAATGTTGAGGAAAAGTAATAATATTTTGGGAAAATATGGTAGCATTATATTTGGCTGCAGTTTGTGTTTATAGATTATCAGGAGTGAATTCATTGAGAATTAATCAGCTTTTACCTGTAATTATTCACAGTAGCTCTCAATACATGGGCCTTGTGATACCGCTTCATGAAAGAAGGAACCAAAAATATGTTCTCTGTACCCTAATATGCTCTCTTCAAGATAAACCAGGTTCTCGATCTATAAATCAAAACGTGTTCACTTAAATAAAACGTATTACAGTATAGTTAAATTCACTTTCATTTCTTCTTTTTAAGCAGTTACTGCATATGTGTGTGTTATAAACCATAAATGGAAATGCCTTTGCCTGAATAGTTTTTCATATGAGGTCTTTATTGATATTCATTTCTTTATCATGGGTATCTAAAAGGCTTTTTTTATGAAGCTAAATAGTTTGGAAATAATATTTCATAAACTTTGTCAGCGCTTATTGTATCAAGCACTGCTGTTGTATGACTGTTTTTATTATGTCAGCAATACTGGATTGTAATGCTGGAGTATCAAAAACAGCTTGTTTTTATTACTCCAGGATGGGATTTAAATTGTTAAATGTGTATTTTTTGTAGGTGATTGAACTGAAAGGTGGACGTGCTGGAGACTTCAATGCTGCATGGGGTGATAATGCTTGGAATGCTGGTAGTGCAACAACAGATTCTTGGGGAGAACCAGCAGATACTTGGCCTGCAAGCACAGAGGCTGCACCAGAAGTACAGCCTATACCAGGATTTATACGACATCGTGCCCTTTATGAATTTGTGGCTCGCAACGCTGATGAACTTTCATTCCAGCCTGGAGATATCATAATGGTATGAAAAAATTAATTACCATAAATAATAATGTAACAATTCTTGGTATTAAGTAATACTGTAGGGAATCACTCTTTACTTGTTGGAGGGTCATGAGTTGCAAAGTTGCTTTTGCTACATTTTCTGGTTGGTAACATGGACAATATATTTGCAAAATGATAGATAAATAGTTAGTAACATTGTAATTGGATGTAACTAATGTAATTGGATTGCACAAAAGTAAAACTCGAAATTCTGGTGATTAGTTGAATAAGATCTTGAAGGAGCACATGAGAAAAAAGTCTTATGAGGGAGAGACTCAAAGCCAGATCTTACACTTGCTGGGAGGCTGCTGAAACCATTGAGCTATTTCAAACCCACTATCCTTTCTTTGCATGACATAGTAGTTTGATTCAACCATTTTGCTCAAATCTGTTCTTAGAATTTTCCAAACCAGTTTCTTAGTCTATTTGTTATGAATGTATTAGAACAATATACATAGAAGTACTACAATCCCATAATTACCATAAGAATGTAATTTTGTTGGGTTATGAAGTACTGTTTTCTTATTTAATCTCAAAGTTTTGTAAATGAATTTTAAAATTACAACAATATGGGAAAAGTTACTGCAGTGAAAGTACTGCTGTACTTGGTTGCATATTTGGTTGGAGCGATAAATTCTTTGAATTTTTAAACCCACCACCTGCTGAGATACCTTTATTTGCTTGCATATCTGTTCATAGGTACTGTGGTATATTTTCAAGAAGCATTTTCCTGTACTTGAAATAAATTATTATTGCTAGCGAATTACTAAAATACTATACTAACTATTATTCCTGTTACATAATGATCCTGATAATTTTTAAAAAGTGTACTATATATGCTCTCATCATAGTAGCAGTTGTTCACTTTAGCACTTTACTATAGTACTTAAACAATCACCCCCTTGTTGAATACTATACTCATTGTTTATCTCTGAGAAATATTATATTCACCTGAATCTAAGATGACACCTCATTTGGATGACTTTTAGAACAAAAAGTCTTAATTTAACCTCATTGTTGCAGTAATGATGTGCTATAGCATATATTTATTTTCTTTTCACATTTCTCGAATATAAACAAAAAAGCACATTTACAGAATATACCAACTTCTGGAAAATGAAAAATACACTCTTCTCATAATAATGTAAACACAAAGAATACACCTTTTTCTGAACAACATATTGGTATTTTCTGCGTGATGTATGACAATAAGCTCAAAACTTGCATCGTAATTGTCTAATTCCTTTTGATAACTTGCCCTTTTCACTTGTGCCATAGATTTCAACATAATCAGACGTATTATCTTAAGAGTTGAATAAGTGTGCAGGACTTGAAATCACAATTCACCACTATAAATTCGAAAGCGCCGAATGATTTCAGCCTTTGTTTGTTTATACATGGTTTATTGCGTGTTGGATTGAAATATGTCGCTGTGGCCATAAATGATCATCATTAGTCGAAACAATCATTATTCCCATAATTATTAAAAATCCTTGCAAATTTCCTGGGTGCACACCATCTTGCGCAAAGTCATCTTTACCCATTTTAGATTGTTTACAACCATAAGGGGGTTTCCTTTACATCACTTTGTGTGGCCGTTGCTTCAATGAAGCTAGACTGCGAACAATGCCGCCATGCGGACGAACTCGCAATGTCCTTACCCACAAAGTATCCCGAATGGCTTGGAGAAATGTTCTGCCGGGATAGCTCAACGGACAGAGCACCCGACCGGCAATTGGGAGACCCGGGTTCGATTCCCGGTCCCGTCAGACTTTTTTCAAGTCCATTCTTCCTTGGGATTATTATTAATTGTTTACTTCAGTGGTAAATGCAGTTGATTCTCGTGGAATACGTTCCTGTGAGTTGCTTAATCATATATGTACATTCATTGTGCAACATCACATAAACACACAGTTATACTTCATATTTGAATCCAAGATGAGTCTTGATATTTGCAGTTGAAATTTTGCCAAAAAAAGGTCGTCTTAGAATCAGATGAATACAGTAGATTCCTTGTGTATTTTCACCTAGTATTTCATAAGAAGCTATATGTTATGAGGGAGCTACTGATTTGGTGTGGTGTGTACTACTCAGCTCCATATTTTTATTTATTATATCAGAACTTCACCTACAGCAAATTAGACAGCCTAGGATGGCCTACCATATGTTTCTGGTAATTCAACCTAGGTCAGGGGTGGACAACCCTTGGCACACAAGTCAAAGGTAAAATGCCAATGACTTGTTTCTGATGCACAAAACGTCCTGGCTGTATTTATTTTCAATTTTTAGAGTGAAATCCTTTCCTAACTTTTTCATTCAGTCACTTTTATATGATTTGCATAATCAATGGCTAATCAAATATAAAGGTATAAAGTAGTGAGTTCTCAAAAAAATTTTGTTTAAGCTTGATAAAATTTTGTAAGATTTGGCTGATTTTGACTCACTCTCAGAAATGTTGCCCTCCTCTGACCTAGGCTTTATTTTATGATTTTCCTCTTTTCCTTTCAAATTCCTTCCAAAACTACCTTTAAGCTACTGTTGTGCCTCTAAATGCACCTGATTTTCTTTTCTTGTAACTAATGATTTTAATAATCCTGTGTCCCTATTTACCCTCTTTCTGTTTATCCATCATTTATTTCTTCGTACTTCAGTAGCATATGTTTCTAATTTTATTGTACCTCTATCTCTCACTGTCCATGCTAAACAGCCTTACAAGAAGTCATTCTATTTATGTTCCCGTTTCCCTCAAGGTGCCTGAAAGTCACAATGCTGAGCCAGGATGGTTGGCAGGTGAGCTAAGAGGACAAACAGGTTGGTTTCCTGAATCTTATGTGGAGAGGATAGACCCTATGGGCAGTGAAGTAAATTTGGATTTAACAGCAGCTGTTGGAGTGGAATCATTGCAAGTGAAGAGAACTTTAGAGTAAGTTTTTAGTCTTTTGGTTAACAAAATGGTATTTTTATAGCCTTTGTTTTAGTAGTTTTGGAGTATTCCTCTTAAAATTGTGCTAAACTGTGCAAAAACTGTTCTCTTATTTAAATTAATGGCTAAATTGTGATTTTGTAAGATAAAAACTTTGGATGACTGGAATATGTTTCCTTGCTGTACATAGCCTACATGTAGCAATATAATAGATACTGGAGTACCTACCTAACATATATTTGGATAAATGTTGACGAAGAAGGTAAAGAATCTCTGGGGCAGGTAAGAAGATGAAATTTAAATGCAGAAAAATAAGTTGTTTGTGAGAAAAAAAAACAGGATAAAAATTTCTCTAGATGGAAAATTTCACTATATGTATGGCAATGCACATGCATTGCATGGTTGTCTAACATCGATATTCAGTTGCAAATTTTGCATAAACAAAAGCATATTGAGTTGAACGTCTGGACACATGTCTGTTATTTTTGTGCAAGGAATGTGTCCTGAAAGTTTTGTGTAAATCCGTGAGGCAAAAACCTGATGTGCTCCTTGTAAGTAGTACATATTTGGGTCTAAGTTTTTAATTACTGAACTACTCCCCTCAAAAAATGTTTCTAACTCTGTTGAGAAATATAATTGATTAACAAAAGGAAGCAATAATTTCTTTTTCTTGAATTTCTTTTTCGTGNAAGTAGTATTTGATATTTAGGTAAATAATTACTAACATGCAACACATATCTAAGGATATTTAGAAGATAAAAAGCCCAATTCATTAGAATTATCTTTATCAAGAACACATACCAACTTAATTTTTTTTAGGATTTTGAGTAAACCTGGAGGTTAACTTTAACCTCCAGGTTAATCGATTGTAATACCGGGCCTAAGTTTCAGATATTCTGCTAAAACTCAATCAGCTCCTCCTCTGTTACTTCTTCTGGGAGAATAGAGGGGGGATTTTCTGAGTTTTTTGTTTCTTCTTGGTTTTCCTCTTCAACATTTTCTGTCTTCTTGTACAAGTTGGTGAAGTATTCGGTTACTGTCCTCAGTATTGCTTGTCTATTGGAAGTTGTTGTGCCATCTTCTTTCTNGTTTAAATTTTTGTTGAACATAAAAAATATTCGTTATGAAATTTCTAATGTTCATACAACTAATATTTATTTTGTTATGCAGAGGTATTCAGGAGGTTCCTGAAAATGTCAGTGACAGTGGATCCCTTTTGGAGACTACTGAAGCTGTACCTGCAGCTGTTGCAGATTTAGGAAGTCCCGTTGCTGGCCAGGTATGCTATTAGAATTATTTATGTCAAGTGCATCTTCATGCACAAGCATCCAGTTAATCAACCAAATACCAGAACTCTTGATTATTAATAAACAATTTTTGACTTACTAAAGTTACTGCATTTACATTACAATGATTCTGTGTTTGTCTTGACTTCATTAACTTCTTTGCTCTCTATAACTTTGATGTTCACTCTGATCTTATTAACAGTGCACTTTTAAATGCATGTATGTATATTTAGTTTTCAAGCTCTATCAGTTTTCGAAAGGCAGAGAAATCATATTCTTTTGCTCTCCTTATTCTAACACCTACTGCCAGTATGAGATCGAGTCGCTAGGTAAAATAATGAATACACTGAATCTTGAACCTTGATTTTAGGGAGAAATAGTGGATTTCAAGGCTGAAGCTATTTGCAATTGGAAGGGTACCAAAGCAAGCCATCTCTCTCTCAGCCAAGGAGATATTGTTAATGTTAAAGAGAAGCAGGTATTTTTTGTAGCTCATAAATTTTGTCCCCTCTAAGTTCTCATGTCTATTCACTCAGAATAAATTAGTTGAAGCCGTAAATATGAATTTGTGTAGACCTAATAAATAAGAAATGTGTACAAACTTTTATATTTTTCTGGCTTTGCTAATGCCATTCTGACAGAAGAAACTAAATGTTGTTCTTTCCATTCAAGGAAAAATCCATGAATATCCCTTTTGATTTTGCATGTCAGTTAACATTAGACTGTCTTTATATTCAGTTTACATTTATTATTATGTTTGATATTTTGATGTAACCAATGTTGATATAATTTTAAATAACAATATCATCTTAATGCTAATGGCAGAGTATGATCTTTCCATAATTGAATTGTATTTTGAGGTCCTTAATTAACTATTCATACACTCCACAAATATGAGGCATTATTGTTTAATTGTATCTATTTTGTTAATATCTCACATTATTATCCCAGTATTGTTTTAATTTAATCTTTTGGAATAAACCTTTCATAATTTCTCTGTTTTCATGTATTCAGACATCACCTTCATAATGCATCACACTTTTATGTATTTATGTTCCTTTCTTTTCTATCATCATATATTAGCTTGTTGAATTGATTTTGAATTATGTCTCCCTATCAGAGTTATACTTGACATTTAATGACATTTTGATACTAATTACAGGAAAGGATGACGTTTGGTGAAGCAAATGGTCTATCAGGATGGTTCCCATCATCAGCCATAAAAGTGTTGTCTCCAATTGCTGAACCTGTTTCTGCTGATCAAGCTGCCGAAGGTTTGTAGATTTCACAAAAAAACTGGTGTGAATAATTAATTGCTTGTGTACAAGCTGAGAATGTCTTTATAAAATCTAAAAAGATGGTAACACTCTTTTCTCTTAAATGTTTGAAAGGTTAGAAAAAGGATTTTCAGAACTGGGATTGATGGAACAGTAATGTAAGGATTGTGTGAAGTTAGATACATTTCTCAATCTGATTTACATCTTCATTCTCATACTTAGAAACCCCAGTTATTTTTTTGAACAACATTTCAAATTCCTTTTGTCATAATAGTGAAGTCCTGACTGCTTGTCAAAGAATTGGTCCACTCCATGTTTGAGGAAAGTCACAGTACAATGTACACAGTATCCTATTTATGCTAAAATTAAGCAAATACTTAAAACAAGGTCTTGCAGTTTTCTTAGTTATTGATATGTTGTACATTTATTATACCCAGTTGGCTTCTCATGAAATTTGGCAAATTTTTCTACGAATCGACTTTCCTTTCTCATGAAATTTTCTTAGTCATTTCATTGTATCATAACCATTCATATAATGGAATGCAGCATGTTGGATAGAGATCTCCATCCAATAATTTTTGTGTGATAGTAATATAGTACAAAAAGTTGGAGCTAAATCTAAATTGCATGTTTTCACCTTTTGTCATTGACAATTAAATCCATTTTGAACTATTTACCATTCCATAATCCATGAAATTTACTTCCGAGAAGATGTCCTGCATGACTTTTATGAATATAAAATCTAAAAATTTGTATAAATGAAGAATAAACCTCAGAGAAATACAATTTTCTCCTCCACATGCCTTTCTGTGGTTTGTATTGGGCGCATATATATGATGTAAAGAACCACTCCAAGTCGAAGCAGAAATAGAAAAAGTGGCAACCAAAGGAAATGTTGGAGCTTGCCCGAAGCCATCTGAAAGTAGGAAACAAACAGGCAAGCCCCAAGAGTATGGGGATGAAGGAGAGGCATTGACACCAATGGCTTGTTAAGAGGCCAATAGTCATTGATGGCCACTTAACTTGTCATTCAGAGTCAACATGTTGCAGAGCATTTTATTATCTGTTTTATCACATACAACTTATTGCATGTCTCTTTTCTTATCTGTAAGATTCAAGCTGTTTAATGGCATGGCTGAAATATTTGCTGTTTCATTTTTGTGTAAGTCGTACTTTTCATGGAGTAACATTGATTGCTGTGTACACCCACATATAACACACTTGTGTATAAGATGCAGCTAGGTTTTTTGGGACTGTATTCTTGATCCATCATAATAAATACCATGGCAAATTTATATCATCCTGTAAGATGCAGCGTACTATTTTATTTAATATGTTTGTGGAAAAAGTATTATATGTTGGTATATACAGTACTCTTTGGTATAATTATGCTTGAGAAGTCTTAATGCAAGGTATTTTTACTAGAAATTTTTTCATTAATGTCATAAGATTTATGAAACCAACTTCACCACCCAGTATTTCAAGAAAATTAAATTTAACATCCAATCTCAGGCATTTGATTTGCTTAAAATAGACATGATCGGTCTTTGAAAACAAAACATTTATATTTAGCATACATTTCACATCCACTTGCTTAAAAATTATAATATCAGTGTAAAGTATCCCTGTAAAGGTAATAAATATTATACTAATGTTTATTTAAAAAATTTAAAAAACTCAGCGAGGTTCTACNATTTGGCTGATCTGATATCAAGTTAATGGGGTTTTTAGGTTTTTACTTAGATCAATCTAGGATGGCATTTTGCCTTTGTTGCTCTGTACATAATAAGGCTATGCTGAATGGCTGATGGTTTCCATTCTCTGGGCTAAAGCACAAGCTTCCTAGTTTGCATTACATTTATTTTCAATGCCTTTTTTAAATTCTCATTTGTTTATAAACTTCTATAGCAGTATATTGTAGTTAATTTTTTTAAGTTGGAAAGTGTTATTTCACTTTGTCGTTTAACAAAGCATTTTCTAGCAAATGATGGTGTAACTCAATTTTTTTTGTTACAATCAGTATTGAAATATTTAATTTAAGAATTGTCTCAAAAGCCTGTTTGAAGAATCTCTTTTTGTTCTCTGCATACTGATTTAATTTTTAATTTCAACAAAATATCTGCTTTTATTCAAGGCCAAAGGAAAGAAGCGCCAAATAGGATGGTTCCCAGCATCATATGTGAAAGTTCTGAGTGGAGGAAGAATTGGAGGAAGAGAAGGAGGGGTGAGTCCTAGTCCAGTTGCTGTAACCCCCGAACCAAAGAAGGAACCACCACAACAGGAAGAAGAAGAAGAAGAACCACCAGAACCTGCTCAAGAGATAGCACCTGCAAAAGCAGAAACACCACCACAGCCTGCCCCAGAAAAAGAAATAAAGGAGGAAGTTGGTAAATATCTACCAGGTTTACTATGGAATGGGTTAATATTAGAGATGTGCAAATACTCGAATACTTTTAATTCTAGAAAGTATTCGACATTCAAGATCTTGAATAATAATGCTTAAAGCACGAATTCAAATACCTTGAATACTGCACCATGCACCATTGGGAATTGCCATTGGGCACCAATACATCCATACATCATTATGTTCGACATGCTTACAAAGCTTACGAACTACATCTCATATGCGTAGTGAGGAGACATCGTATTGTTTGTTGAATACCAGTATTTAATAGTTTTGATGTTGTTCATGAATGATTCATTGCTTAATTCTATGATGCTACTATCGCAAAACAAGCATCACTGGGGTAAAATAGTCCAGACTGTGATTGTTGTCACTTGAAGTTGAAGAAAGTTTGTTCAAATTTAAATTTCCATGTTGTTGATGCCCATTTCTCATTTCATATAAACATTATCACCATGTATCCATTGTACCCTGCCCTTTTATTTATGGTGACATGAGAAAGCAGTTTCAACCACCACTACAGGATAATCTTAACCGTTGCCACCTGGTATATACCAAATTGCAACGATAATGTAAATAAATAAATAAATAATATAATTTGCATCATGACGTGTTTCACTACCATAAATATGGTGGCAAAACACGTCATGATGCAAAATTAAAGAAAGTTTGTAAACATCATCGACAGTTGGCACTTGATACAAGCTTGTTAAGAATATAAGCTTATGATCTGATATATATTTTGATGATTAATTTATAAGTAACAGAATGTCTCTTTTCTTCCAAATCTGGACTGCCTATGCAATTAACTAATGAAATTAATGTAAGAATTTTGAGAACTCATGCCGGACGTTCTACGCTGCTACCCTACTATGAGTTCCTTATCAAATTGAACGTCTACCACGCGATAAAAGTTTACCTTATTATAGTAATACCATACTTCATTCTGTTGAGTTTGAGGTTATTGTGGAGTCTCATCTTTTATTATTTGTTAAATATATATAATTTATATCTATAAATTTGTTATTACCTTGACGTTATTGGAACTAATTTCCACTACTAGTAGTCTAGTATTCAAGGTATTAGAATATTCAAAGTATGAGTCATATTTGAATTCAATATTCGATTTCGAGAAATCTGCTATTCATTCCATCTCTAGTTAATATGTATGAAATGGGTTAATATGTATGTACATTAGTATAGTGATATCAGCTCTGTATGGTATGTATGACATTTTTTAAACCCACTCTGACTTTGGCTTGAATATATCTGTGCTATATGCTACAAGTCTCCACAGTGTTTTTCTTTAATCATGGAGTAGTCTATGCAGGGGTGGATCCAGCAACTCAGAAACCCTGCACAAAGTATACTAGGGCTATCTTTCTGTATTAACAATGAAGGAAAATACTAATTTGCAAAGCACCCAAATTCTCCTCATAGTATTAGAGGAGGATCTAAATATATTTTTAATAGGTGTGTTATCATTTTTGTGGTATAGTTCCTCTAAGTTAAAGCAATTTTTAGTTAACCATGGTATTTTAAGCTAAGTTTAGAAATTGCATGTTAAACGGTAAGCAATTGTAGGTTGGATGCAATTGAAAAGACAGGGTCCAAGTTGTTAGACAGATACAAAGTTAATCCGGAATTAAGCCGGAGCTACTCTAATAGCATAGATTAAATTTTAGATCTGAAAAACTTATGCATGTCAGGTAAAGACTAGCTCATTTTCCATTAAGATTAAAGATGAGCATTCCTGCATAGATAGTTCTAACTTTCATCTCAGTGCCTTATTAATCATTATAAATATTTGATATATTGTTTTTGTAAGGCTTAATTTAACATATTTTCTTTTCAGAAAAAGTAATAGCTCTCTACCCGTATACTGCCCAAAATGATGACGAGCTTACATTTGAAAGAGATGAGGTAATTACTGTGATTGCCCGCGAGGAATCCTCTTGGTGGAGAGGTGAAGTGGATGGCCGTTCTGGATTATTTCCCAGCAATTACGTAGAGCCTCTTTCTGCACGATCTTCACATTGTAAGTGCTGATTTTCTCTACATTAATCATTTTCTCTTATCTTAATTTGCTTTTCCCTTTCTGCTTCTTGTAATGAGATACAGGTATCCCCCAGTTTACCACAATGAAGGTTCTGAAAGATATTTCATCTAGAACTTCCTATGTTGCTTGATAATATGTTGGTAACACAAAGCTGTTAACCTAAAAATAAACAGGAGTGAAAAATAGCAACATGACTTGGACTTGAAACCAGGTCTCCCACTTTCAGAAAAGGTATTCTAACCTCGAAACTACCACTTAGTACTGCATTTAGTGGTGAGAATACCTGCTCAGAAAGTGGAAGACCTGGATTTGAGTCCCAGATATGTCGCTATTTTTCACTCCTGTTTGTCCTTCAGTTTCCAGTCACACAGTTATCCTTGCTAAGTTAATACCTTTCATTGTCAACCAAGTCATTACTTTGGACGACCTAGGAAGACAGTAGTTGGAGATTGTAATCATCCCATTGTATCTTGTAACTTCACAACTTAAATTTAATAAAAAGAATGTATTGAATGTTGAAATTTGAATATTCAGTGAAAAAATTCTAGAAAGAATTCTAATATCAAGAAAGCATCTTCTAATAATTNCCTGTAAAGGTAATAAATATTATACTAATGTTTATTTAAAAGATTTAAAAAACTCAGCGAGGTTCTACTGAGCCATCCAGGTTCATCAGAAGTGTGCCTGGTTATAGATAAATCCTATTGGGCACATGTTTATGTTATTTTCCATTTTTTTACTACTAGGTTTACATATGCAGTTTTAGAGCTTTGACAGGTTAACAACTGAACCAATTTTAAAGATAATCATAATAACATAGTAAATACTGTAATTAAACAAATAATTGAATATTTTTGGAAAATAGTTTTTTCTCATATTAATTCATTATAATTTTAAGTATGTTATAAAAATATTTATATTCTTAAGAAATGCTCTGAATATCTGAAAGAAAACTTAATTATAAATATTTAATACAGACAAAAGTACAGCTCATGTACCTTATTTTATGATTTTTGAAAATAAATAGCTCTTGCAGCAACAAACACCCCAGCTACTCCTTTCACCCATCTACTCTAGTTTAATTGCTGAAGGTTGGAAGGTTCTTTTAATGTAAAAATTAATTATCAGAATAAATCCAATCAAATTTTATTATCCTTTACCTTTTTGAGAGACACTAAAAAGTTATTAGAATATACTGGGTTGTTTCAATTCCTTTTTATTAATTATTTTGATTGCTTTACAAAACTATCATATTTCGATTACTGTTGAGGATCATCTAGATCAGGGTTTCCCAAAGTGTGTTCCCCGGAACACACATTCCACGAAGAGTTTTTAAGTGTTCCGCAGGAACTTACGAAGAATGATAACTCTTCTATGAATTACAGTTTTGAATTAAGAAAAAGTAACCTAGGTGTTCCGCTGATATCATAGAATTGATAAAGTGTTCCCCCGGAGGAAAAGTTTGAGAAACTCTGATTTAGATAATACATTGCATTTTGACTTCAGTATGGCTCCTTTCTCTAACTGATTCCTGTAAATGGTTCACAAAGTCTGCTATGAAGAATTCACTGTTGCTTATTTTTTGTAACATTCTTTTGCATTGGCATTGGAAATCATCTAAATAGGTTGATCTTCATCTCATTAGTTTTTTCAATCTCTCACTCCTCATAGTACTTTGTTTAGCTTTAGTGATCCATTTAAACATTTCATTGGCCACACTACCTCCTTACCAGATGATATGGTCAGCAAAATGTTAAAAATTGGTCACAAATGTAATGTAGATTTCTGAAGTATGTTGGCAACCTTTATCATAAATGTCATCAAGGATCATTAGTCTTTTTGTTGAATAATCTCTTATCAACTTTTGTTGAGTGATATTTTAATTTGTACAATTTTATAAAGTAACAATATGTAATCAAAGAAATATCTGCACATTGAGGTAAATTGTGTACTTGTAGATCTTTGTAGAGAAGCAAGCTCTTTACTTGCAGATTCTGGAAAGGAAGATGAGACTATGGATTCTGAGGTTACTGATACCAGAGGAGTAATATGTTTGATCCATTTGAATTTGAATTTCTTATCAATGCCATTTTTTCATTAAATGTTCCTAAAAAAATAGTAGTTAATATTGTATTTACCTTTAAATTAATGAAAATTCTTTAGTGTTGTTTATTTGATATTACTTGATGCTTGCTCTTTAAAAAGATGTGATAAATACCTCATGTTTACTCTCAAGGAAAGTAGTTCTTTGCTGTTACTTTAACCTTTCTTTATTTGTTGTTTTACACTTTGAAAAAGATTCTTGGATTGACAAAGGAAATATTATTAAATTTAAATGTTAAATATCTATCTTAGAAAATTATTAAATTACACAAATTGAGCATCAATTTTGAGTCTTAATGTATTTTTCAAATATTTTTTTCTCTTATTTCAGAATTCTATGTGGCTCTCTACCCATATCAGTCTGTTGAACCTGGGGATCTTAGTTTCCTGCAGCAGGAAGTTATAAGAGTTATTAAAAAGGAAGGGGAGTGGTGGACTGGTGTTATTGGAGACAGAACTGGAATATTTCCATCCAATTATGTACAAAGGATTCAAACTGAAGTGAGTATTAATTCTCATCTAAGAAAATTTGCATCTCAATACCTCAAGTTTGACTAACTATGGCGTAATTTGGTGAAGGATTTGCTTATATGCCTGCTATTTGCATTGGGCAAATAAATATTGTAATATACCTAATTTGCCTGGTGTATGATATGGAAAGCCTGCTGCTACTAACAATCACATTTTCTCATTTGCTTGTTATCTATTCCAGCATCCCATTCTCAAAAACACTAACACACAAATTCAAGCACCCAAGGAAGAAGAAAATAAAGAACCCTTGCCTGCGGCTACCCCTGAACCTGAGGTGAGGATGTAAATGGTTGCTTTATTCTTTCAATCTGTGAGTTCTTGATCAGTTTATAACCTAACATTCTCATATTTCTCTCAATTAATGCTTCTTCAAAGCCGGCTAAGACTGCTGGGACTCCAGAAACAACTGCTGCTAAGGTTGTTCAGGTACTGGATTAGAGGGATGATGCATGTGTAGCTTTCTTCTAGCACTTTTTAGGAGACAATTTTCGCCTTATTTCCTCTTTCTTGGCCAAGATCTTCTGCATGAATGGCACATTTTTTTCTTGAGAAAAAATGAAGAGATGTTATCTTTTTCTTCAAGTTCATAGTGTATGTTTTACAGGGCAAAGGGAAGAAACCTGAAGTGGCTACTGTGATAGCGCCTTACCAAGCCACAAGTGAGGAACAATTGAGTCTCCAGAGGGGTCAGCTTATAATGATAAGAAAGAAGACTCCCACTGGTTGGTGGGAGGGAGAGCTTCAAGTGAGTAAGATATTGGTTTAAACTTTGATACAGTAAAAGCATATCATTTTAAAATTTGTAAATCCCATAAATATGCCACTTCAAGTTAGTTACCCTTGAACCATGGAACAAACTTGCTCAATAAAAATTATTTCCCTACTAGCTGAAGTGCCCGTTGATTCTCAACGGGGAAAATAGATGTCAGTTTAAATATAGTATAGCTATTTGTACATAAGAGAAAATAACATCTTGTATCTTAGTNTGATAAGATGAAGATATTTAATGTCCTTAAGTATCATTATTATATTCTATCCATCTTTTGTAAATCTCTGTGGTAAAATCTCTTTACAGTATTTGTCCCCTTTGTTTTTAATGTATGGATAGTTTTATCAGAAATTAGGTAGCAGAAATCTTAAGACTGGTAAAATTAGTATTTTATTTAATCTTTCGAGATAAATACCTCAAAACCAGTGCTGTCTCAACCAAACTGGTACATGTGGCTACCTTAGCTGTAAAGGATGATCAAATTGAATTGCATCTTTTGTGACACTCCAGTCAAAAAATCTGAAATCATACTGTAGGAATATTACAGTATCATCCCTCATGAGGAGCTAGGAAAAGCTTCACTTAACTTTTCAGGTCTGCTAAGAGAGATTTCTAAAATATCACTTAATGAAATAGTCCCAAACTTGTTGACATTCCATCAAACCAGACATTTCTGGTTGCTGTTGTATTTTAAGAGGAACACCGAAAAGGATTTGAAGTTATTATATCCTCATTTAATTGTTCTGACAATAAGACTTGATGAAATATTTATTGATGTGTACTTTTCTAGTCACCTATTCAGTTGTTGGTTCAGCATCAGGATGTAATTCACACTCATCCCTCAATTAAATGCTTAAGATGCTTGTGAAAACTGAATAATCTTGCTGTAGTTAACGAAAATATACATTCCATTATTAAAACTTTCCCTCTTGAAATAAAAAGAACACCAGTCATAATTAGCAGCTTTTTATCAATATTATCAATAAAATATGTATAATGGTAAAGCACCTCTTGATGTGAATGTCTAATTATCATAGCTATAGTATGGATGTTTTGAAGTAAAAAAGGAAAACTCCTTCCATATTTTTATCCCTAAATCTTTAGAATTTTAGAAGTCCCATCTCATTCCAAATGTTTGATAGATCTATTCAAGGTTAAACAAAATTGTGAAAATATTATATATAATCCTGCTCTGCATTTTATTACCATTCTATTGCAACTATCTTTGCTACTGATTGGAACAAACTTAGATATATTATTCTCATATTCTGAGAAAATTTGCTTTATAGTTGAACGTCTGAATCGTTCAAGGACCATAACTACAGGTATTCTCAGACTAGCCTGTAAATTGGATACCTGTCCTATCTAGTATTTTTGTAATGTTGAAAATTTTATGAAAATATTGCTGTTATTTCCTTACTTACCACTGAAATGCATTGATATGTTTAACTAGTACTCTCATATAAAATTCTTTGAAGTTCAGAATGACTTGCACAACTGTTAGGAAAAGTTGGTATTCACAAATTGGCACAATTGTTTAGTTTTCTGCTCATGAGAATTTCTGAGCTCTCTTAGTAATTAGAGTTACATTGTAGCTCATAACTTAAACTGTAGTATTGATTTTTGGATATTCTAGAGCAAGATTTAGAGACCTTTTCTTCAAGGATTCATTGTTGTTTTTATTTTACATATCACTTTAATTTCCAATTTCTCTATGAAGGTTTGTTTTAACTGTGAGTCATCATTTATGCAACCCCTTGATATTTTGAAGCAAAATTTAATGTATTTGGCATTGGCATAGGCATACTGGTTGGATTTAGTTTTATATATTATCCTTAACAAAAATTCCTTCCAGTTTTGAACTTGATTGATGTTAATGCTATTAAAATTATCATTCATCCCTTTCCCCAGTTTCCTTTAATAATCTGAAATAATATTTTGTTCATTAAATAATATATCGTTAAACAGCTATGCTTTGGCATTGTGGCAATAATTTATTTAATTTGGATTTATTTCTAAAACAATTGAAATTTGAGCTTTAGAACTGATTATTTTGAGTGGTATATTTGCCTGTTCAGGGTCCTACATAAATAGGATCAGTTTCAAATAAATCAACTTAGGCTTAAAACAAGAGATACTAAGAGCTTTCTTTGAGATAAGGATTGAATGTACCTCAAATGCCAGGATTTTCTGTTTCTTATTGTAAAAAGAACCATAGTTACCATACTTAAAACCCAAATTTAATTAATTGCTTCAAACTCAGCTTAAGTGTTTGCATATTTTGCAATGATTGTCACAGGTTGGCACACAAAATGCTTTAATATTCCAGTAATTCTTCAGTATTGCCTATTCTCATATAACAGTGGAGTGTATAAATTTAAAGTTGGAAAGAGAGAGGCAGTTCAAAAATATATGTACTTCTATCCTGTAAATGAGATTAAAATCAAAAATAGAAAACTGAGACATTGGACCCTGGCTATGTCATCAGTAATAAAAATAAAGGAAAAATACTACCATCCATCTTAAATCACCTCCCATTCCTTGGTGAACACTTTGGTCAATCAACCTGTAAAATTTCTGTCAAAATTAGGTTATATATACTCTTGGAAAAACTTGCAGGTGATGGGGTTTCTGTAGTTGATGAGGGATATATGATACAAACATATTGAGCTCTGATTTCTTATACCTGTGTTAGCAAAATTTAACTACTACAATACATATTTTGTTGGTATCTAAGTATCATGGATTTGACCATTGCAGCAGTCTTGTATTTAACAAATGTTAATTCAGAAACCAACTTCATTTAGAAAGGGCTGTGAAATTCATTTTATTATCTTTCAAAATATTTCCTTTAAGGAATGATCAATTTCCCCTCAATAAAATAACTAGATACTTGATCTGCAAAACTGTGACCAATTGTAAGTTTCCCCGATGTCCCAGCAATTTTTCATTTAATTTCACTTATATCTCTGACAAGTGAAGCATTGGAACATTGGGACATTGGAACTCAAATTCCTCTATGATATGCTTTTTCTTACCTCAGTTGGTGCAACTTACATATAGAGCTTAGATATTATAAATAAAGGAAGGAATAGCAGAAAACCAAGGTTAAAAACGCTGCTTTAATAAGATATGCTAAGATCTTGCATGGCAGACATATCATCTACCAAACCTACTTTGAAAATTTATGTTGATAAGATGAAGATATTTAATGTCCTTAAGTATCATTATTATATTCTATCCATCTTTTGTAAATCTCTGTGGTAAAATCTCTTTACAGTATTTGTCCCCTTTGTTTTTAATGTATGGATAGTTTTATCAGAAATTAGGTAGCAGAAATCTTAAGACTGGTAAAATTAGTATTTTTTTTAATCTTTCGAGATAAATACCTCAAAACCAGTGCTGTCTCAACCAAACTGGTACATGTGGCTACCTTAGCTGTAAAGGATGATCAAATTGAATTGCATCTTTTGTGACACTCCAGTCAAAAAATCTGAAATCATACTGTAGGAATATTACAGTATCATCCCTCATGAGGAGCTAGGAAAAGCTTCACTTAACTTTTCAGGTCTGCTAAGAGAGATTTCTAAAATATCACTTAATGAAATAGTCCCAAACTTGTTGACATTCCATCAAACCAGACATTTCTGGTTGCTGTTGTATTTTAAGAGGAACACCGAAAAGGATTTGAAGTTATTATATCCTCATTTAATTGTTCTGACAATAAGACTTGATGAAATATTTATTGATGTGTACTTTTCTAGTCACCTATTCAGTTGTTGGTTCAGCATCAGGATGTAATTCACACTCATCCCTCAATTAAATGCTTAAGATGCTTGTGAAAACTGAATAATCTTGCTGTAGTTAACGAAAATATACATTCCATTAATTTTATTAAAACCAGGCAAAATATCAAGATTATAAAGTACTCTCATGTATCAAATTTTGAATATTCCCCTTGTTATTCTTCCATAATACTAATTGCTGGCCTGATGTAGATTGTTTAACAAAAAAAAGAACTTAGATATGTATAAGCTTATGATTTTTTGCATAAGGACATGAAAATAAAATAAAATTTTAAATATGCCAGCAATCCTCTCTGAGAGTAACTTTTAATATCAATGGCGTTAGTCAGTGTTAACTTATTTTTATACAACTCTTACGAAGCAGATGGATGGAAAAAAATTCAAAAAAATTGTTTACTTAATATTGTAGTGAGTTGAAGCATACACAATTTGAATGTGATTTTTAAAATGGTTAAGATTAAGTTAAGTTTTCTTGTAGATCATTATATTTTTATAGTAAAAAATTCTGTATTGGTAAGGATCCTGTCAAAAATTTGAGCTTTTTAGTCATATGTAGAAGTACTTGGTTATAGAAGCTGGTTCAAGAAGAGGCTGAGAAACTATGTACCAAGTTACTTAAAGAAAATTTTGGTCCTCTAAAAGAAAAGTATTTCAGACACTCCTCATTCAGGTTTGATCTATTTTTTCAATTACTTCTTATATAATTGAGTTTGAAAGTTTAACTGCTGTTTGGCTTGCAAATGATTATGGCCCCAATAACCATAATGAGCCACTGAAGTTTTAATAGGCTGATTAGCTGAAGTAGTTATGTTTTTGTTATCATTAATATGGTTGAGTAATCTCTCTGTTACAAATACACAGCCATGTATTTTAGTTGTAGCATTTTACTGTATGAAATCATATGGTTATGAAGAGATATGTAACCTTCACAAACATGTTTAAGGAACTGTTAAAAGGTTATATTTTGGTTGTTGGATTAGTTATTTTCATTTTTAGAATAAATTCACTTAAGTAGACTGTCCTCCAAGTGCTGGACAATGAATCACACTACCCCACTGATGTTGGGATCTCTTTTGTTAATTTTAGGATTGGTTCGTACATCGCTCATGCTGTCTACTACCAAACGAGACCCCATTTGATTAAGATGAATGCTGCTGCCCTCTCGTCACGCATCTGGGAAATACACTATTCTATCAAAATGCTCTTCGGTGGCGCATTATGTCATAGCTATTCAAATTGTTCATAATTTAGGAATGAAGAGGTTTTTTTTCCTAGCATTTGCCAATCATGACTGAATTGTAAATTTGGGAACAACAGTTATATCTCAGAATAAAAGGCTGCTTAGATGTTTAAGTTTAGGCAATTTGTTAAAATTGACAGGTCAGATGAAATGTTTCATTGAATCAATGTACATAATTCATTTATTTTTGTTATTTCAAACAGTTACTGTAGGCAAAAATGATATTCAATATACAAGAATCCTTCATTTGAATCTAATAGTTAGTTTATTGTAGAATGTTTTTAGATGATGTAAAATAAGCAACTTAGGGAAACTTATCCAGATGAAAGATAGAGTAAATATTGTACATTTTAATGTAACCATTTAAATTTTACAGTGTATGCTTTTTTATTTTAATCTTGGTACATGAGTTTGGAATTATTATTATTTTATTCATGAAGTCTTATTACATTGAATGGAAGTGTTTTACAACTTAATCATTTGCATCATCAAAAGTTTTTGCATGAAAGACTTAAAAGCAGCATGGTAGTGGGGCAGTAATAGACAACATGAGCTTGTACTTTTATTTGATTAGATCTAATTTTATTATTTTGTTATTTTTATTTACCATTTACTGTTTTACCATTGGCAAAGAAAACTTACATCCTGCAAAAAGTTTATCTGTATTTTAATAGTTGTATTTATTGTTTTGCCACTACCATGTTGACTTGACCCAATAATTCATAGTTTCATAATAGTTTGATGAAAACCATTGAATTGGCCTCATTGCAATTTTTATATATCTTTTTATTTGACCTGTTGTCCCAGATTTTGATAAGCCAGATGATTGCACAGTGTTGCACTGCATAAGTATATATCCATGTACATTTATCAGTGTTTCATGATCATTTTTCACCATTTATGGCTACTTCTTAAGAAATGCAAATTTTTTATGATAAAAATTGTTACTCATCTTATATTTCTGCATGAAATTTGATTTAATGGTGCTATTATTTTAATTATAATATATCCGAAGAATTCTCTCCATGAAGTTTATGGAAGAATAGAATCTCTGATAGATTTGCAGGTAGGCAGGAGTATTGAGTGGATCATTTAATGTAGCAAATCATCTTCACCATTATTCGTTTTTAGTTGCTTCTGTTTATAAGTTTTCATTGTGTAGAGATTTAATTACAAAGTTAAAGTTACATTATTATTTTTGCTAGTTACTGTTATCATTTTATTTCATAGAGTTATGTTTGAAAACATGTTGATGGTTAAGTTTAGTCTCAATAAATTTCTGGCAATAAGAATTAACAATATTCTTATACTGATAAATCAGATTTGATTAAATGTCAGTTATAATAAATTTTAAAATTTATATATCCTGTTCTTAAACAAAATTGTTATCGATTAAAAATCTATGAAAATTTATAAATATAGTGCCCATCCTCTTGCTAAGCCATGATTTTAACATAAATTGGTGTATTATCTCTCACTGTTAATTCTATGGTAATTTACTCACTGGAATGAGCTGATCTGTGGGAATTGTCCCTGTACTTGATATTATTGGTCCAATGATACTCAACCTTTAAGAATGAGTACTTAGATTGAAATATTCTTAATTTATACATATAAATGTGGCTGTTAAAGTTGTACTATTATTGGTTACCATTCCTGTATGGTTATTATGTATTTATAAAATAAAGATCTGATGAGTGGAAGCCTCAAATATATACTTCTAGGAACAGGGGTTTTTGCTTACAAAAATTGTATGTGTTGTTTAGATATTCATCCAGTTATTGAATATCCACTGTGTAATACCTGAGTTGTTGTGCTTTGAATGATTTGTGTAAAGAATTAACTTATCCCTAAGGATATATTGTATACTTAAGGAAAATGTTTGTTGATTTGCATAGTAATACTATAATTGGAGTATGAAAGCTAGGATGTTTAAGAAATAAACTGTTGACTTGATTCATCATCATTATTATTATTATTTATTAAGTTCCATAGAAATAATTTCATATATGATCAATTTCTAGGCAACACTTTCCTTAATTCACATCTGTTATAAAATGTTCATTTTTCCTAATCATCCGTAGCAATTGCTTTTACCATAGAGATTCATGTTTTTGTTTGGTGCCTTCATTAGAACAATATCATAATCATTTATCAATAATAAATGAATGAATTAGCAATCAAAATGTGGGAGAGACTATTTTCCCAATATTCTTTGAGTAATCTCCATGGCTTGAGATAATGTATTTTATAATCCTCAATGATGTAATTCTTCCTCATCACCAAAAGAATCAAAATTAATTTGACAATAGACAACAATATAAATGCTGCAATATACTACAGTATGCTTTAAGAATCATTGTATATATGATATTTGTACATGTTAAAGAAATTTAAAAATAAAGGTTGGCAATTCTTCTTCTCAGTTATGTTTTTTATCAAATGTATGTTGGTTTTGGATTGAAGGTGAACAGAAAAAATATTTACTACAACATATAATGACAACATCTGCTCTCCAAATCATTAATAAAAAATAAGTGCCTCCCTTGTATTTTATGTCATTAACCCAAAATTATTTCTTAAGAAACAGCTGAAATTTCAAAAGTTCAAAACATCCTGTTGCTATAAAATTTGAACTGTCTGTTAGATTTTCTGATTGTGTGTGGAAGTCTTTCGTTTATTTCCAAGCTAAGATGTTATTTACCCTATATTTTGCAGAAAGGAGCTTAAGATATTGACTAACATTCCACTCAACTTCTCATGGACTAAATTAATGTTATTTTCTTATTTTACAGTTTATAGGTTAAATTTTTAGCTTGTCAAACAAAAGTTCAAGTTCTTAAACTAAATTATTGTTGTTAATTATTATTTTTTATTGCTTCGTCAATAATAACTCAGAACTCTACACTTGATTTTTTTCGTTTAATCTTCCAATTTATTCTTGGTTGTTAAATTGATTTTCCCAAGGAAAAAAATCCATTTTAATATTTTGTAAAACTTACAGAATATAAATGTGCAAAATATTAGGAAGTAGAAAAATACTACATTCAAATCTATTTTAAGTGCTGGTTTCTACTTTCATATGTTGCATTGATTAAGCCAAATCTTTGCTCTAGAATTAAACATTTATTCAGCACACACCAAGAGCCAAAATCATTTGCTACACTTTTGTGGCTATTTCAACAGTAGATTACACAAATTAAGAGAGTGATTATTTATTTGAGTTTCTGAGATTTATTTTAGGAAATAGCCTGACATAGGGAGGACTTGACATATAACTCTCTGATTTTGATAAAATTAGGATGATAGTACTCAAAATGTCTTTCACGAACTACCATAATTTAAGGTCCTTTAAGAAGCTCAAGTTTAAGCAGAAAAATATTTTAATTCTAGAAAATTACTGAGGTTGATAAAACTACCCAACAATCAAAAGCAGCATAAGTGTTTGCCATAGTAAAAGCCAAACACAATCAATTTCTATTCATGTGTACAAGAAATAAACATTGCCAAATAAAAATAAACTATTAAGGTCAGCTTTGATGGCTCCATGACACACTGTCTGTGGTCTGTGTTAGCTTCGGTGGTCAAGGTTACCGGTTTCCATTCCACTTCCACATTTATTACTCACCACTAGAGTGATTTTCAATTTATTCTTTACCCAATTTTCAGGAAGAGCTATACTATGGTGTTCCTCTATTTCTGATTGAATGATCATCATCATCATATGATCATGATGTTTATATTTATTTATTTATTTGGTTATCAACAAATTTTCATAAGAAATGCATCGAAGCAATTAAAAAAAAATTAATTTCAAGCAAGTAATAATTAAAAAAACAAAAATGGGTATGGGTGACTTTGCGCAAGATGGTGCACACCCAGGAAAAATCCCAAGAAAGAATGAACTTGAAAAAAGTTTGACGGGACTGGGAATCAAACCCAGGTCTCCCAATTGCCAGTTGGGTGCTCTGTCCGTTGAGCTATCCCGGCAGAACATTTCTCCAAGTATCCCGAATGGCTTGGAGAAATGTTCTGTGAGAAATAATTCATAGTACTATCATCCTACCATATTTTATCAAAATCAGAGTCACCTTTCATGTCCTTCTCTTGTTAAACATATTTTATTCATGCTTGAATTTGTAGCATGACTTATTTGCATGATAAATAACCCCCATTTTCTATTAAACACTGGTATATGGTGGTAAAAATTATGATAAATTCATGCCAAAAATTTTAATGGGGATGAAGTAGCTACTATTTTTTTCCAAGGATAAAATTATGTATACAGTGGTGAGTGATGCTTAAGAGCAGGGCATTATTAACAAAATTATTATTAATAATATCAATAATTTTGTCTGTATTAATGGGGCGTATTTTAGTAAAGTTTGACCATTCTCACAATAACCCATTTTATTTATTTATTTATTGATTTAAATCCGGGACCTCAATGTTGCAAGGTTAGCAAACCACTACGCCAACAATGCCAGTAAAGATTTAGTGTGTATTATTACATTAGAGTGAAGCATGGGATTGAACAAAATCATAAATTTGTTTTCAAGTTACTGTAGACAGGTAGTAACATGCATCCGAGTCAGAAGTATACTATATTAAGCATGACGTTTCATTTTGAAAAATTCAGTTTCTCTTCCTAGACTGTTATGAGAGTTTTGGATGAGGTTGCAATTTGAAAATCCTTTTTAAAATTTGAATGCTTTGTGTAATATTTTTATGGAGAAATTTACAAATTACTGAAATTTTTGAGAAGAGATCATTTTAGCTTGATTTTTGGCCACAAGGTTTTTAATTATTAAATGGAGCATTATTTATTGACTATCCCATATAGTTTCATAATTTTAACACAAATATTTGCTGTATTCTGCAACAAGCCCATATCTTTGTGCTCGTTTCAATAATATAAATTTAATTTTGTACCTTCTTTTTCTTCTGAAGTTTCCATTAATTGTATTTTACATTTAAGTAATTTTATTCAGATTAGAATTTCTAAAGTTTATTAATTTTTATAATAGTCAATTTTTCAATTATCACTGAAGTGTAACAATTGTCATTAGAATCTGTAAGTTTTATAATTATTAAACATGATGTGTATCAACATTAATCAATTGCAACCTCTATTGCATGTCAATAGTGATGACTTTCTTTCATAATTTAGCTAATACATGCTTTTATAGAGTGATCTATGGTTTTTTAAATCTTGCTGCGCTAGCTAATTGAAATCTTTTTAACAAAATAAAAATATCAATAAATGTGTGATTATTTTTGTTCATTACCCCAAGCAAATCTCTTTTTGTTATGTCAGTAGTGAAAAATGTAACATAGTGGCATGTGAAAATAGGTTTTTAAAGCCAAAGTAAGTCTTTAGGTTCCAAGATTTTATCGTCTATGTAAGTATGTACCCTGCAAGTCACCTTTTGGCATATGTTTGGATTTATTCTTTGTAAAAAGCATTTTCTAGCTTTGGTGGAGAAAATTTCAAGAGAAGCACATATTAACTGATACTTTGGCTTGTTTCATTTTTCAAATTCTATCATGTAGGTTTTACCATAGGAATATTGTTATTATTTTTTTAATTAGTTAAACGATTAGTCATGTAAAATATTCATTTTTGATGATTGTACCCACAGTCCAGCAGCCAATTATATTGTCTTCAGCTGAGAAAAAGAGGCAAGGATATATTTATGAGCTGATCAACACAGAGCAAGCCTACATAGATGACATGTCAATTGTTCATGATGTAAGTCCTTAAATAGTGACATATCTTTGAATTTAATCTCTTTTGCTGCCCTAAACTTATTATTATTTTTCAGGCATTTGAAAAACCCCTTCTAGAAAGTTGTATTATTACCCCTGAAGAAGTTCAGAAAATATTCGTAAACTGGAGGGAGATAATTGTCTGTAATTATATGTTTCTGAGGTAAGAAAAAATTGATTTCATAGTCTATTAATAAACAATTTCTTCATATTTTTTGCGTTAAAGTGTAATTTATCACTTTTATCTTTAGGGCATTAAGGGTCCGCAGAGAAATGAGTGCTAATGGAATTATAAGAATGATTGGAGACATACTGTGTGAAAATGTGAGTATACCTTCATGATATTCAGTGAAAAATATTTTACATGGATATTATTTTATATTATAGATTGGCTTTTAATTTGATTCTTGGATTTTAGCTTCCAAGGATGACTGCGTACATTAGATTCTGCAGCTGTCAGCTAAGTGCAGCATCATACCTGCAAAAACTGACTGAAGAATCTCCCGAGTTCAAGAATCTTACTAGGCAGTGCCAGAGTGATCCAAGGACTAAAGGAATGCCTCTATCTTCTTTCCTCATAAAACCTATGCAGCGAATAACAAAATATCCACTTTTAATTCGTAAGGTATACAAACAGTTACTGTGAAGCTTTTGCATGATCTGTTAGAATTGTTTCTTTGTTCTTCTTGAATTCTTATTTGTTTTCTGAAAATTATTTAATGTGCTTATCTGTGTGTACAACTACATTGATCTGTATCCTTTCATACACAATTTTAAATACTGCAAAACTGTTTTTACTGTAAATATCTCTGCTTACAAACAGTTTACTTGAAAATACCCAAAAACATCTCTTGGTTGGTTGTATCCTTAAATTTTAAGAATCATGCAAAGCTTGCAAAGAATTGAGTCTTTTATCAATATCTCTTCATCTGAGAGAACAATTCATCTTTATAAAATATAGTGGCATGTTAGCTAGCTGAATTCTTATTCTGAATAAGGAAAGAATCTTATTTAAAGGTTGCTTTCCTAGAATTCTATGTAACCATTTGAGTTCTTTGATGTCATAACTAAGTCATCTTAATGCCTACTCACACTCTTATCACTAATAAGAATGAATCCCACCCATGGTATTTGCAGATCCTGGAGTACACTCCAGAAGGGCATCCAGACAGACAAAATGTACAGGAAGCTCTTGCAAAAGCTGAGGAATTTTGTATGCAGGTAAAACTGGTTTAAATGTTGTACTTTTTTTCTACAATTTCTAGTATATCATCAAATGCATTCATTTGTTTATTAACTGTGGTACTCTTTTTTTTTAAGGTTTGTGAAGAAGCCATATATTTAAAAATTA
Organism: Ladona fulva; assembly: GCA_000376725.2. Lineage (NCBI taxonomy): Eukaryota > Metazoa > Arthropoda > Insecta > Odonata > Libellulidae > Ladona > Ladona fulva. The sequence continues at coordinate 716,852 of KZ309469.1, forward strand.
TACTCATGTTGAAGTAACAAACAAAGTTAATCTTCAGTTTATTGACATAAGATAAATTATTATTTTAAAGGTGCTAATGATGATTGTTACAGTACATTCTTTCCCAGACTTACAAATAGGTTACATTCTGAGCACCTGTTTGCATGTTGAATTGGTTGTCAGATGTATGCTGTGGGGTGTAGCATAACATACCAGCAGGTTGAGTTTGATTTTGGAGAACCCGGAAGAGCTGGAGGCACCTCTATTCATTGTATTGCAAAGTATTACAAATTGCTCAAAACTTTGTGTGCACTAATATGAGCTGTTTAAAATAAAATTGCATTTTGATGGTAGTTTGAAATGGCAGTATTGAAAAATTTTGGTCATTACTTCAGATGGTCATAAGTCAGACATTCATTAGTCAGGGACCACCTGTATATGGCATTTATATAAATGAGATGTAGTTCTTACTACAACTATATGATAATTTAATAATTACCTTCATAATTATGTTAATATACCTCCCTAAGTAATTATCAAGAACTTTATTTTAGGTGAACGAAGGGGTAAGAGAGAAAGAGAATTCAGACCGCTTAGAATGGCTGCAGACCCATGTTCAATGTGACGGACTGGAGGAACCTTTAGTTTTTAATTCTTTGACTAATTCCCTTGGCCCAAGAAAACTGATGCATTTTGGTCTTCTTTCAAAGGTACAAATTCAATTTGGATTCTTATAAATAGTGATACAATTATATTTTATCAAATAACTTTCTCCTGACTTCTATAATTTATTGGCATTAAACTGTTCATTCCATGAATGCTTTACTGATTGGTTGTTTAATTTTATTTCCAGGCAAAAAGTGGGAAAGAGTTGGTGGGTTTTTTAATGAACGACTTCCTACTTTTGGTTCAACCAGGTAAAACATTGGGTAATAACCAGCAGTTCTCCTTTGAGAGGAACCAACACATCATGTTTAAACTGTACAAGAAGGTGTTTATTATTTTTATTCAACTTTTTTACTCAGTAACATTTGCATCTTGATTCTTTACCATGATAACATTTATATTTATTTAAAGAAAACTGCATACATTTTTATAAGTATTTCAATTTGAGGAGGAATCTAACAATACACAGAATCATGGCTATTTTGTGAATGGTTTAGCTCTTTGTCTCTTGTAACCCTTCATCAATATTAGAGCAAAAACATTTGCTATATTGCAACTGGTAATGAATGTTAATAAACATACTTCCCCTCTTCTAGAATTACTAGACATTAGGTGCTAAATTTGAGGTTATTGAACTGAAGTCACTTTGTCCCAATGAACATGGTGGCTCTTTTATTTTGCTTTATCTTCTTTTTAAAATAAATTTATTAACAGATTCACAGTTTGTTAGACTACTTTAAGATAAATTGATGCAACAGAGAAATAATTGAGGGTACCTAAATCTTGTATCTATGATTTTGAATTTCCATTTATTATGATAACTTTATACTCAGTAATTTTATTTATCAGGGTATATGTGATATTAGAGGTTTTGTATTCAATTTGTTTTCTGCTGTACTTGCAGCCATTTTTCTTGAATCAAATAGAAATTTCCAAAGCAGCCAATGCAAATGGAGATATGGATCTTATCCTGAAATTATGCGATTCAAAGCGTTGTTATCAGTTGACTGCACCCTCTGTATCTGAGAGGAATCTTTGGTTCAAACATTATGTGGAAGCTCAGAAACAATATGAAGAGTATGAAAAGTCCCGTCTTCAGCGTCAAATGTCCAGTAAGTATCTTAGATTATCATGCTAATAGGTGATTTCAAACCAATGAGAGATACCGTAGACACTTTGTGTCACTTACACTGATTACATTCCAAGAATTTTGCATATGCATAATCATCAATACTTTTGTAGGGAGAAATGATTCATCATAGACAACTTTGAAAATTACTGACATTGAATGGCAAAGTTCATATTTCACTCATTGTTTTCAGCCATAATGCTATCATCTCTGTTATTGTTTTTAATTGTCTATTATTTGAATATACTAATTTAAATACTTATGAAAAGGTTTCTTATAATTGAAACAAAAGGAAATTTCTGTCTCTGGAATTTTATTACCTTAGTAAATGAAATAAATAACTTGAAACTAATTTATGTAAGCTACTCTTGTCAAAGGAGAAGCACTTCTGTATAAAAGTAATTGCTCCCATTTCCTTTAGGTAATTAGAAATCAATTATTTGTTGATAGTGATAAAACAGAGATCTCTTATTTTAAGCATTATGAGAACCCTGAGGTGAGCGGAACTAGATAATGCCTCTGCAGTGATGAGGAACTTACTTATGGAAAACCATGTACTTAGTATTGTTTTCTTTATTAAACTATATTAATAAAATCTTTTCTATTAAAATGTTCACATTTCAAAATTGTCACCACTGTTATTACTGCATGCTTACATAATACTTGGTCATGACAAACACACACATCAGGAGTTTTTACTGACTGCATTAATGACATGATAATGTGGTTTCAAAGTTTTACTGGCATTTTTCATATAAAAAGCTGAAAAACTTAACAAGAAAATATATTTCTGAACTTATGAAGGATAATTTATACTTCCATGATATCAATGTGTTTCAGTTGTCTTTCTATTGCATATTTTACATCAAATGCCCTTTTTATAAAGCACACTATCATTTTTAAGTTCTCTCCTTTTTATGTATAAATTTCTCGTGGTGTACCAGGATTACATTATTCTCAACTCACTCAGTCTTCTCATGAAGTATATTGAAGTTATTACATCTGACCAAAGACTTCAATTTAGCAGCAGTCTCTGTCACCAAATTCTTTTGAGTTTTCACCATATGTTTTAATTCAGTATCTTACTGATATAAGCTTTTGTAAATAAATGGGCCAATTCAGGACTTAACAAATTTAGAGTAGTATTGTTGTCACTGAGGATTAGGAAAATAAAGGTTTACTACTAAACAAAGTTTTTCAAAATGAATATGGATTTGAAGCTGCATTTCTTAGCCCTCATGCATCCAGCAGGAATAAATCACCTACCACTTGAAAGAGGAAGTTATTTCCTGATTTGACTGAGTGCTCATTGCCCATCATTGAGTGTCCATTGGAACCTAAGGATTCAAGCATTTTTAAGTGAAAATCTGATTGGTTGGTAGGGGGCCCAAGACTTTGTTCTCCCTATGTATGGACATCACACCCTATGATATTTTCTTTGGGGGTTGGGTAAAGATGAATTTTATGTTTGACTACAACCCACTACATTTATTTTCTCCAGATGTCAATCCCTCAGTATTGGTTAGTATCAGCTCTCCACATCTCTCTATCATCTGCCATCCTCTTCAACTTCGAAAACCATCTACATCCCGTGTCCTTGATTATCTGCTTCAAATATTCCAGTCTAAGTCGTCCTCTGTTGTTTGTTCCATTCCTTCTAATATTGTATGAACCAATCCTTCATGTACCAGTAGGTGGCCGTACCACCTGTTCCATCTCCTTCTTAGTGCCTTCCACAGGGTCAGCTACTCTTCCACCCTCCTCAGCACCTCCTCATTCATCACTTGTTCAGTCCAGCCTATCGTACATCCTTTTGTAGAACCATATTTCAAAAGCTTTCAGCTGTTTCCTCTCCATTTTTTTCCCACAGTTCATGTCTCTCAACCATACATTAGTAAAAATCCCAAGGAAAAATGGACATGAAAAAATTCTGACAGGACTTGAACCCAGGTTTGAGTTCTGGACCTGTAAGACTTTTTTTCTAGGTACATGCCTTAACATGCAAAGTTACCTTATCCCTTTTCCTTGCATACATTAGAAAATTCCACACAATTGTCTTCACCAATTTCTTTTTCAACTGTGTGTTGATGAAGTTAGCAGTGAAGATTGCTCTGTTACTTTTATAGGCAATCTTTGCTATTTGGATTCTGTTCTTTATTTTCCTGCCATTATCAGCTTTTTACTTTTTAGATAGCAAAAACTGCACTTTCTCCATCTAACATAATTCTAGCATTACTGTCGGACAGAAAATAGTATAGACTTGTGCTTTGATATGTTTCCTTTTGATGATCTGCCATTATAATGAGACATGTTATATATCACTCAAAGGAACAACTCTTTGCCGTTAAAATAATATAGATTAAGAGTCAGTGTTGATCTCCTTAATCAAAGTTGATATAAACCAAATCAAAACATGGTAAATTTGCTCTCTAAGAGTCAAATTGGTTCTATTTTGTGGATAGAATACTCATATATCATTAAATAGCATTTAAGTGAAATCCATATTTGTCTCCATGTTGGTGCTATACCACATCAATAATATTCAGATTTAGTTCCTTACTATTGTGACTTAGTATCCACAAAATTGCAGCCAACATGCCCTCTCTAAAGAAGACTCCACTGCCTTCCCAATGCAGTTGATTCTATTGCAGTTGATTCTATTTGCAGTTGACTCTTTCTATTGAGGATAAATCTGAAGGGCATAGTCAGAAGAGGTCTGAGCTAAAGTGCACATAGATTGATTGCGAGCATTAAACTTTTATTAGAAAAATTGAAAACTGAAGAAGTTGAGATTGTTCCTAGCCAGGTGGTGAATAGTATGGCACCATGTTTTGGTATTTCCGAGCATACCATGAAAAGTATTAGTAAGGAAATTAGGAAAAGTGATCACAGAGTTATATATTCTCAAAAAGGATGTCCTAGAAGACCCCGAATGATGTTGGATGAATTTTTCAAGGCTTATTTAGAAAAAAGGTGAATGACTTTTACCTGTAAGAAGTTTACCCAACAGTTGCTAATGAATTAGCTGATCTGCACAAGGAAAAAAATACTACTTTCCATTGCTTTGTATATCCATAATAAGTCTTGTAGTGAGGGGATTGGGATTCATGTTTAGTAGATTTAACTGTAAATATAAATGTATAAGATACAAGCAGTTCTTGTGGCAATTCCTCAGGGAAAGACGAATAAAAGTACTATAATCTTTTGTGTTTTAATAGGTGCCTTGCAGCTACAGCCAAGGCACACTCAACAACATTTTAATGTTTAGCATGCTTTCTCGTTTGGATGAGGCAGCGATGACATTTTACTGGAGTGAAGTAATAATTGTAGGCCCCCTCATATCTTCCCTCCCAATACATTTAGGAATAATTGCCCTCACTTATTTTTTTTTAATCATTTAAATAGTGCATAGTAAACATTTCTACTGCATAGGATGAAATTTGTACAAAGAGATCAATTTTTAATTCAAAGGTTAATAAATCATGATCGGATCTCAGAAACGAGGACTATGCTTCAGGACTATGTATTACATTTCTGCTAAAAGTTTGGTTCTTCTGTGACACCTGATCATTGTTCCACGAAGGTGTGAAGATGACAGAATCATTAATTTGCGTGAATTTACTCTGTTTTGATTTGGTTTACGTCAATAGATTAATCAGGAGATTGATATTGACTCTTAATGTACATAATTTTAAAGGCAAATAAATGGTCTTTCGAATGATGTATAACATGTTCCATCATAATGGCAGATCATCAAAGGGGAATGCGTCAAAGTCCAGGTCTATACTATTTTCAGTCCAACAGTAGTCTCTCCTTCTCTTCTGGCAACAAGGACTTTCATGTTTTGCCAATTCAGTCTGAGGTTGTGTTGGCCATTTAGTATATATTGCAGTTTTGCAAGAATATTCATACACTCCTCCTTGCTCTCAGCCAGAACAATGGCATCATCAGTGAAGCAAAGCATTGGGATCCTCTTTCCCTGCACTACTATTCGTTGTTTGAGGAGATCGCCCATGGCTCTTTAGATTGAACAGTTTTGGTGATAGTAAACACCTGTCTTAAATTTCACCTTAACCCACTACTTTATAAGTTCCACTCTAAACCCACTACCCTATGAACTAGAATATTAAATTATGGTAGTAATCAATTCCATGGACCATGACTCACTGCAATGTATTTTGGACAAACTCTCTTACAACCTTAATATTGTCCATGCAGAAAATTTCAGCCACAATGAAGTTATCTAAAACTGGGAAGAGGTTTATTGCTTATTCCAAATTGTGGTTTAATTAAAATTTTGAAGATATCTTTTCTTTATAAAATGCAAAAAAAATCGTATGCACAACTTAATTTTTCAAATACTTTATATACTTGAATCTAAGATGCTCTGCATTTTAGAGATTAAGAAATTGATTACATACAAGATTCATCATAAAATACATTATTGTATCTCAAGGTAAGCTACTTCAACTATAATATTTAAAGCTGTGATTTAGCTTTCCCTGCGCTAGGTAATGGAAACCCCTTTTTGTTAGCAATTATTACTTCTTGCATTGCCCTTCATCTCCAGTATGCCAGATGGATAAATAAAGAACACTACAACTTATGCCATTTTGATATATTAATGGTTTATATAAATATATGGAAACTATTTAGGTATTAATAACTATTGTTCCATTGCAAGCCTCTTGGATTGCGTTGGGACACATACCATGGCTGTTGCAGTGAGTCATGGTCCATGGCATGCATCTTACAATAACATTATTATGCCCCACTTAAATAACTTCCAAAACTTGGGAAAGAAACTATCCTCAGCAAGGAACTTGCTTATTTAAGAATATACACTAAAAAAGCAGAAGACTTATAATTGATTGAACTGTTTTCTCAGACAATGAATGTATCATATACTTTACAAAGTCTGTTGCAATATGACTAACTATTCCAGTATATTCACTCCTGAGTTGTTAGTAGGAGTATGTGATTAATGAATCCTTGTTTTCTGCAGAAGAAGCACAATTTGTGGCTAGGGGCCGAATCTTGGTAGTTGTGATGGAAGGTCGTGGTCTGAAAGATGGCTCCTCCAGTGGTAAGAACTATCACCATATTTGGCTGCATGGTTGGTTAAATGATTCTTATAACATAACTAAAGTAATAAAAAATTGAATCGGTTATTTTTTTAAATCACCAGGGAAGTTTTACTGGGTAATATGAAACATTTTAGTAAGATTTAATGATATGATGGTTGTATTAAATAGCTATTCTAAATTTTTTTCCAATAACTGATTCAATTTAGTTTAACCCTTTTATTTTTTCTAATATAATTGATAGGTGTGTTTTGCATGATTATACTCACAGCACTTTTGCCTTGAAACTTTTTTTCAGTGCATTTTGGAATTAACATTGCATGCCTTTGGAGAAAGCTATGGATCTACTAATTTCTTTACAGGTGACAGGTTTTACATGCTAAAATAGCACCATAAGCTTTTGCATCATCCTTGCTGTAGAAGTTGGATGGGCTGTTTTTTCTCAATTTCTCTTAGCTTCATTCCTTCTATCTTACTTCTGCTTTTTGTAGTTCGGCAGCGACCTCCTAAAGGCTGTCTTCAAATAAGAATTGTCCAAGGAAATTACATTTGTGTTCATAAAAATAAAGGTAATCTTTTTTTTGATGTTCAGTACCTGCCCATTTTAGAATTTAACTACAATATATTGCAATGTATGTGGTTCAAGTAAAAATATTTTATTTAATTACATAGAATGGTTTTTAAAAATCATAAATAACAAATTTCTAATGGGTAAGAATCTTTAATCTTACTCTGCAGTGTTTAATGATGCCATAGTCTTTGTTTGAGCAGAGTATTACCTAAATTTTTCTCCAGTGGTATTGGTGCATATATGATACTTTCCTTCTGTAAGGTGAAATAAATGCACTTTCTTTGCAATTTTTTCTCATCTTTGTCTTGAAGTAGTTCAATTTAATGAATTTGACTTTTGATTTAAAGCTAAGTAATGTAATCACACTAGCTTTGATAACATCATAAATCAATATATTTTACATATTTTTCTTCTAACTGAAAACTTATACTTAATTTCATATGTATTATTTCATAAAATTATATACTGTATTTCTGGCTTTTAAGTTGAACCAAAGTTTCACTCATGTTCTCTGGAAAAATAGATCAGTACTATCTACCACACATAAGATATCTAGCCTTCTTTTATGCTATTTTCATTTAAACTAAGAATTAATCTTTTACCAAATGAGGTAAATAAATATGACAAACTCTATAGTATCAGGCAAGGTGTGTTGTGGAAAGCCATCTCAGAAACAAAACTACTATTGGAACTTTTTCAACAAAATTTATTTTCTACCTCAAGAAAATTTTAATGTTTCTCTAAATATGACAACTTGGTGCAATCCTGGACTTCTGAGATGAAATTTAAAGCATCCTTAATCCATTTAACTGTCATAATACTAGGTTGTTCAATAAGTTTTTTCTTTTGATAAGAAAAACTTGATTTAATGGTTTGAAATACATTTTATCATTCAATATAATCTCCCTAAACTTCAATACACTTGTTCCAGTGATCTTCTAATTTATTGATTCCATCCCTGAACTGAGAATCTGGAAGACTGTCGAAATACACTTCCATTGCTTCTATTACCTCTTCATTCGTTGAAAATCGTTTTCCACACATGAATTTTTTGAGATGTGGGAATAACCAGAAGTCAGAGGGGGCTAAATCTGGCGAATAGGGTAGATGTTGTAACAGTTCATACTTCAATTTACTGATGTTCATGATGGTTTTTTGAGCTTTGTGAGAGGAACATTTGTGTGTTGTCTTGATGAAAAATTATTTTTTTCTTCTGTAAACTGGCTCTTTTCTCACGAATTTTTACATCCATCTGGTCCAAAAGGTTACAATAATAATCTGAATGAATTGTTTTACCAGTTTGGAGGTAATCAATGAACAAAATTCCTTTTGCATCCCAAAAAACTGATGCCAACACCTTTTTGGTCAATTTCTGGACATTAACTTGCTTCAGAGCCAAAGTACTGGGTTCACACCACTCTTTATCCTCATGTTTTGTCAAACCCAAAACTTCAGCCAAAATATTGCTCACACTGCCTAAAGAGATGCCTAGGGCTTCTACTAAATCTCTTTTGGTTAATCAACGATCTTCCAAAACCATATCCTGTATTTTTGCTACGATTTCTGGTGTTGATGCACTTTTTGGCTGTCCTTTACGTGGATTGTCTTCAAAACTTGTACAACCACGTTTAAATTCAGAAACCCATCTTTCTTCTGTTCTACTTGAAGGTGAAGATTCCTTATACACTTTTGACAATCGTTCATGAATTTGTTTTGCTGCTGCACCTTCTAAAAATAAGAATTTTATCACTGCACAATATTCATTTTTTCCATCGTAAAAAAATACTGTGACACGTCAACTTTGAACAGCTGTAAATATAATAATGAGTTGACAGATCTACATGAAACTACACACATTTTCATGAAAAAGTAGCACCATCTTTAGACAAATATATAACAAACCTAACAGCGCCATCTCTTATCGAATGACAAAACTTATTGAACAACCTAGTATATTAAAAAATCTTACAAATGAAAATTTTAAACTTTTGGAATTTCTTAAGAAAAATCTGATTCAAAATTAAAGTGAATATCAGAGATTGATTTTTAAAACTCAGTTTAGCAGCATTAAGAATTTATCTATGGCAGTCATTTTGCCAAATTTAGAATGTATTTCAACTATATAAGAGCCACAATGCATGTCATTAGCTAAAAAAATATAGTAACTAAAATTTATTTCACTGGAATTTTTTGCTTATTCATTATGGGATGGGAGTTCAGTATACCTGTATGATTTGGCTACAGTAGTATATTCATTTGATAGCAAAAAGTAATTGAAATACTTGCTTCATAGAATATTAATATAATGTATTATCTATTGTTGATTAAATGTAAAATATAATGCTACTCATAGAATATAGATTGTAGACTTTCTTTCTGTGAAATTAACACTGCCACAGATTATCATTTGCAGAAGATATTGGGCAAATTTAAGAAAAAAAATGTTAATTCACTTCGTTGATGTATATCCATCATAACACAAATGAAAGCTAACCCTATCAAATATCTGTTTTTGAATTCAGAATTTGTTTATTTTAATATTTTTGAAGCTGGTATTGTGGTGATGCTGTTGATATATACATCATCATGTGATGCCACTTTTGAACGATGGTAAACCTTAGCTATGATTTATAAACAAAATTTTGTTAGTTTTCTCAGTGATTTTTCATGTTTTACTTAACTTACTCTCAGTGCTGTAGGATAAAAATTGATTACTTTAAATTTAGTTGGTTTTGAGGCATTTAATCAACCATATTCTTGGTTAAAATGAAATGTGGAAATCTTTGAAATATTTTAAAATTTGAGAGAAAATTGAAGCCTAGCTTTAAATTTTTTTATTCCTAAATTTTTTAATTGAGCTTGCATTTTACTTTCAGAATCAATTTGTTCCCATTTTATGTACAATGCCAATTGTAATAAATTTTACCTTATGAAAGCTGAGTTAAAACTATACAATATCCAAGATGTGTAA
>KZ309469.1:750778-763655 GCA_000376725.2 Ladona fulva
AAACTAGAATGTTGAAATAGTGGATTAAAGGTCTTTAAATTCAAGAAAAATAGAATTTATGCAACATATATATTTGAGGGTCAAAGGAAATACTGCCGACGAAATTTAATAGATTATAAACTAATACTGCTATAGTTAGATCTCTTAAATAAAGAGATGTATAACTATAACAGTATTTGACAAATTATGCTTTCGTCAGATTTTCAGAAATTAATATTACATAATTTAACGTTAGGTTAAGTATTGAGACGCGCTCAGTTGTCGCAGGCCTCAATTGGTCTAGAACTGTGATAATATAAATGTTGTTGGATATAAATGACGTTCATATAAAACTAGAATTTTAAAATAATGTAATACGTGTTTTAAGGGTGTCTTTAAATTCAATAAAGTAGGATTTATCTAATATATATGTAGTAGTAAAGAAAACTTCCGACGAAATTTAAACAGAGTACTGCCGCACTGAATAGGTTTTGTGGCGAGGCGCGCTCAATTGTTGCAGCGCTCAATTGTCCGGACACGGTTAATCCAATCTGAATATTTTTCTTTTAGGAAGATTTCGAGACCAATGTCACCCGGTTTTCTATAGGCAGCAACTGTCCTTAATTTTTTTCTTGTCTTCCCTCAAGTTAATACACATCATAAGAATATCTTCCCTCAGCCATGACTCCGTACCAACAACCACGTTTGCGCCAAACACTTCGATAATTCCTTTGATTTGTTAAGAATACTTCTGCAATTGGTCTGAAGAATCTTTCAGCCCTTGACTTAGTTCACTTTCCTCGTTGGGAATACAATGATAGAATGAACTGCCGAGGAAGGTTGTAACCCCACCGGTTGCGTTTACCACAATGTCACCTTATTATCTGAGGTCCCTTTGCTCCGTCTAATTCCCGTTTCTGTGTTACACTTTCTCCTTTTTCCACTTCATCTTTCTTCCTCTTTCGTCAGTCAAATCTCCTCCCATTCCTCTGATTGCCTTCCTCATTTGGCTCTCCACCTCGGCGACTCCTGGTTCTCCATCCTACTGCTTACCTTCGCTCATACGTATTTTCACTTACCACGACCATATCATCCCTCGCACACACATCTGAGGCGATAATTCTTATCCCACAGCCCCTATTATTTAACGTATCTCCGTTGAAAATGCTATAAGGGCTATTTTCCTACACGCCTCTATCTATTTAGTGTCCCTTTCTTTGGTTTGACAGCTCTCTCAACAATTCCCCAAGCTTATAGCCACCCCTTCTACTAAGGTACAGTCCGTCTCCCCAAGGTCTGTAAAATGTACGTATAAGTTCGGGTTTACAAAATTCACTACTTGTATTTCACCCTTTTAATTGCTTCATTTATATAGTCAATTCTCCTGTTTGAAATATCCCACCTCCTCAAAATACCACTTATAACTACCTTCGTCTTCCCGAACTTCTTAGTTGCACCACACAAATCCCATATATGCCCAATAACATGTTCGTCATCCCTCAACCACTTAATATCATTTGTTCCCACATGTTCTATATGTTCGATCCTCTGCAACTGATCTGCCCGAATGCCAAGTAAGCACTCCACTTGAACACCCTGTTGCCTGTCGCTGCCATAGAGTAAGGATATACATATTCTTACTCTATGGTTGCTGCACGCTATACATTAGCATGGAGTCTCCTATAAGTAGCACCTTTGATATACTAATATGCATTTTAACCTTCTGTTTTCCACTTTCCCGCTTCGCCTCTGCTTTTTGCTTTCCTCCTGTTCCTCTCTAGATTTTCCATTGTCGATGACAGTGCTTCCTCCGGTCTTGATATTCTGCTGCCCAGTTCCACAAGTAGCGAATTCCAAACGACCAAGAGCTCAACACAACACGTCCGACTCTCTCCCTGCACGACATATAAAATTAATCGAACCAAAAAATACGATAGTACTTGGACCAGATCCTTGCAATAAAAACTTATTGATTAATTATTATACTAGTGTTAATACCGACTGTGAGTCTAATGTTCATACTATGGTCTAAATGTTGTCATATTATGTCCTAAATAATTATCAGGACAAAGAATACTTACGTTCTGATGTACACAGGTACATATCTATAATTAACCTTTGTAATTTTTACTATCCTATCTTATTCTTTCTCTTCCTTTCCCTTTTACGAACACTTTTCGCTGGTTTTTCGCTCTCCTATTTCTCGTAGAGCTTTTCTGCATAAGAAGTATTTTATTTGGGTGAAATCTTGTCGGGTTGCCAGCCGGGTAGTCTCCTCGATGTCTCGTTTCGGTTCCTGTCTCCGGAACCATCTTCAGGAGTGAAGATTATTTGCAATCAAAAATATCGTTTTTCTCCACATAACAATTCCTTCATATTTTCTTTCTATTGCCATCATACTGATTAAAACACTATATATTTTAGTTTATATTCTTTTGTAACATTTGAATAATGTTTATTAATTTTGTATTACATTCTGACAAAATAGCACATTGGATTTTCTAGTCCCTACTTCGCCCGATAAAGACGTTTTTACATAAATGATGTATCATGTGCGTTCTTACTGCTTATACTTTATCATATCACTATACCTTAACGGGTTTTGGTATTTCCTTTCTTCTTCGTTTATTGTTTTCTACATTTGTCTCGTTATTTTTCTTTCCAAGTTCTCCAATTACCAATGGCTTTTACAGAAGAAGCCTTCGACAGTAAGGGGAAACATCCTAATGCAATACCAAGTCACAAACTGTCGGGAAAGCGTATTTGGACATGGTGTCATAATGGCATCAAGCGGAGGATATGATATAATGATCGACCTAATTTAGTGCGGATGGAATCGAATCCATTGTTAGTGAAGTCCATTAGCAAGTGGCGACTCTTTCACAGGAATAGTAACACCGAAGATTCCCGCGGTGAATGTTACGAAGAAATTTAATTCGTACAGATACAAGTTTCGTTCGTGGTTTATTCCGTGAGAGGGGTTTTCCTTGGAAGCCACCGTCATTCTTACGTCCAAATAATGGGATATTGCTTAGGACGGTAAAAATTTATCGAAAGACGCTCGGAGGAGTGTTTTAAAAGTGCCTTGCCATTTGGACTTCCACCGGGAACTGAACCTGGAACCTATTTCGCCGAACGCACCCACTGAGCTATCGGGGAATTGAAGCTCGTAGTGTGTCGTATAAACATTTTGTGTTTTCTCCCCATAAATAGCGGAAATCGATCGAAATAATCCATGTAAATAAAAAAGGATGAATGCAGGTATGAGTCTAATATCTGCCTCGAGAACCAGACGTTGTATAACTTCCTAACTTTAAACATAGTTAAATATCTTCCCTGCGCAGAACATAGGCTGCTTTTTAATTACCTAATTATCCCCGGTTCTACTCCAGATGTTTAAAACTTTCCGTAAGAAATACATGTAAACTTCATTTTTATCGCTTGCAGGGTCTATTTCTTTTGCAAAATTAAATTAGAAAGAACACTAATTAAATCGATATGTACACCAGAAAAAGGAAAATTAAATATAGATTATTATTTTAGCCTAGGAATTTTGATTCGGAATTGCGACACATTTGATCAAAATCCTTTGTGAAATTTTTGTGTATTTTCTTTCATGTAAACAGCCGGTCCCCTTGACGGCTAAGCCCATTTTTGAATATGATCTCATGCATTTTCCCAAAGAAATACACAGGAAAATTAGGCCCATATAATGTAATATTAAGAATTAATGATAAACTGTATGAAGACGAGGACATTTTCTGATATTTTATCATTTGCAGTTATGAACAATTAGCAGTGGCGAACTGTATTAATAAACGTACGGCAATTGAGGCAATTTTCTTGATTAGTCGATTTTGCCAATGTTATTTCAAAGTGATGAAGCGACTAAATGTACTTCTTGTTCAGTATATCTAAATTAAAATTATGCATACATTGAGACTGATTTCCTCGAGTCAACATGGTTTGTTTTCAAAAGTTAAAGTCATTAAACTTCCTGATCGACAGTTAAATGTATATTTAGCGGCTGATGCGAATGAATGGCTGAAAATTGTACATTAGCATCTTCCTCGATTCACGGTTTGCATTCTTTGAGCGGCGAATTGTCAAGCAGCAGCGAATTTCTAACTTCTAACACCTAGTTGAATAGGTAAAGCGATTTCGTTTTATTATTTGCAGAATTCATAGAACTCGAAGGTACTCGTATTTCAGTAGAATAGGTAATTATGTATTTATTTGTGTTATCTGCCTGTATCTGTGCTTAGTTGTGGTAGTCATAAGTATATCAGCATATTAAATTACTTTTAGGTTATTAATAAGTTTTGGTGCTACTTTTTAAAGCAAATCAATGAAATTCAAAACTTTTGTACATCATTAATTACGTTAATTTGGACTGTAGATCTGATAGAAACTTTTGCTGGTATTCGGGTTGTATTTACGAAAGTGATAATTAGTGATATTCATTAAAATTACGTTATATTCTCGAATGTCATGTGTATGAATTTTAGACGTACTCAAATTTTTGAAGTTATGTAGAGCGGAAAAATACATGCTGTTATTTTTTATATTCACGCATGTATTATCTTCAATCTTATAGCATAAAATACTTTGCATCATTCCTAATTAAACGGAATGGATTACTAAATGTCATATAAATTTGGTAGATTCATGCTGACACACATGCAGAATGCCTATACTCACATGTTATTGCATGAAGTTTAAGGTTCTACCTCATTACTAGATTTAATCTACAGCCAATGGATTTATCTGTGAAACTTTCCGTACAGCATGTGTATAGCGTGACCTACTGGATAGTGATGATCATTGTAACTAAATTTTGATAAAGCATCAACTATAAGATCACCAAGTGGAATAAGACAACTGTTTGCAGTTCTCTTGACAACATCTGCTACGTCGAATCCATTTCCATATAAAATGACTATGAGTAAGGATATTCTTCATCAACTTCAAAAGTATCAAAGATGACGAGCTATCAAAGAAAATGACAACAGATATTTACAATAGAACATTGAACACAGATTATTATTATTTTCGTAGAATGTCGCCATGTCGCTTTCGTTTCGAATTTTCGAGAATTTAGATAAAATTTACGAACATTTCGTGAAACTTTGAGGTTGTAAATAACCAATCCCCCTGACGACCAATGCGATTGTTTATTCCGAGCGCAGGCATCATATATATATATATAAAGCAAATTTCTGTCCGTCCGTCTGTCTGTCCGTCCCCCTATTTATCTCAGAAACGGCTTGACTTAGAGATCTGAAGCAAACTGCATTGTGTTTCTAAGATGCTGAAGTGCCCAGGAAAACTATTTTCATCTCTGTAAAGGCCCGGGTTCGAACCCAGGAGCACAAAATATGTTTCCATACGAGATGTTCGTAAATTACCTTTTCACGACTTGCAGAGGTCGTTTCTTTTACAAAATTAAATTAGAAACAATGGTCCTACGAAATTGAGACAAGTGTCACAAGAAAGGAAAATAATCATAGAATCTCATTTTAGTCGTGAATCATTCATATAGATTCGAAATTGCGAGAACTTTGATAAAATAGACGGAAAATTCGTAAAATTTTTCGGAAATAAACAAACCATCCCTTTGACGACCAAGGCAATTGTTCTACATTGATTTCATGAGTTTCCCCATACGATAATAATGGTAGATATATTTTTAAACTAAATTAAGTCCCGTCATGCTTGACGGGGGCGTTTACTAGTTCATTAAGAATACACTGTGTATTTAGACCTATTAAGATCCAATGGCAAAAATCGACGATATGAAGAGAAGGAAATTTTTCAGAGATTTTAAATATTATAGTCACGAACAATTTGTAATGATGATCTTTAATTAATCCGACATCGGATGTAGGCCTCTCCAAGCTCCAACTAATTATTAATGTATGTATGTGGGATTTTTGCTTAAAACTCGAGAACCAGAAGTTAAAAATCTTGCAAACTTGCACATTAACTTAAAAGACATTTCATCAGAAGGAAATTCCGTAAAGATTTACACGCTTATTGTTGACTGTAGATTTCGGCTTCGAACTTTGAGAAGATCGAAAATTTTTTGTCTCCGATAACCTTTCCCCATTAGTCCATTTGACTAAGATGTGAGATATTATT
Source organism: Ladona fulva (assembly GCA_000376725.2). Classification (NCBI taxonomy): domain Eukaryota; kingdom Metazoa; phylum Arthropoda; class Insecta; order Odonata; family Libellulidae; genus Ladona; species Ladona fulva. The sequence continues at coordinate 756,899 of KZ309469.1, forward strand.
TTCTCTAATGTACATACAAATAGGTATCTACATCTACATAAGTACCCTGCAAGCCGCCTTCCGGCGTGTGGCAGGGGGATATAGGTATGCTATATTTAATTCGACTTCTATTTTCCCCGTAGAGAATTAACGGGGCTAGTTATTTTCAGCTAGTTAACTATAATCTTCACATAAGCTCCAATAAAACGTAATACCGATCCATAAAGTGAACAATAGTTAAAGTCCGCTTTAAGTATACATTTTAATAGCAGGCTTTAATGATTTTTTTCTTTTTCAATGTGAATTTAAACAAACAAAAAAAGTAGAGTACCGCGAATTTTGAGTTAATAAACCTGTGTCGAGAGAAGCAAAAGGTTGGGAAGCAACTGCTTTGGAGTACCTATAAGATAAAATTTAGTACACTTGTCCATCTCCAAGGTAGAGAAAAATTCCTTCAAATTCTGTTCCTCCAATTCAGCGGCAATGTTTCCTTATAAGTGTCCTACATAGGTTTTTATCCCATGTTCTCTACAAGTGCTTCTCCAACTCCCTCCCCTCGATTACTCTTCTTTTCTCAGCTCTCTATATCTTCCCCCTCCACTTAATTCTTTACTAGATGCAGTTCGTGGATTTACCGCCAGCCAGAAGAATATTTATGTGTGGCAATTTACGAAGAGGAGCAGTCTAAAAGGGAGGAGGCGGTGGGGGAGGTGATAAAGTGATTTAGATTGCCAGCGAGACCCTCATCCATCCCGCCCTACCTTGAAGACTTCTTTCGCAACTTCTATAGGCAGTTAACGTCCGGTAAGGAAAACAATCTTATTCCTTCTCGTAAACCGCGGGAGAATTGTCGCATCGTTGCATCCATTGAAACATGACAATTCAGGAATGCGTGCCATAGTAAAATTTCTTTATCTCGCTTATTCGATTCTTTAATATAATTTTTTATTTCATCTGCAGATTTTCTTCATTTTATCCGAGTTGTATATTTTATAATACTGAATTACCTATTTTTATCGTTTCCATGTATTTCTATTATTTATTTATCATTATTTATTTGAGGACTTTATCATTTATGGGCATTTTTATATGGTTATTTCCATCGGGGGTTTTCAGGCTTCCTAAGCAAGCTGTGATAATGTGAGAACTGCTGAATGGTGTTTAATGATAGAATTCATACTAGTCAATTCTCATTTTATGCTATAAAGAGTTATTCATAGAGCCATAGTGCTGCACTTATTCCACTTATCATTTATAGCTTCTGATCAGTAAAGAAAGAAAGGGCAAATTACCTCACTCCTCATCTTGGTTAGCTCGCCTAATTTCCTCCCCAAAGCTTTTTAAATATTGGAGAGATTTCAGGAACTAGCCAACCTTCGGGCATACATACTAAATCTTTTTCGTCGCTTCTTATGCAGAATTACTTTTTTGAATAATTACATATTTTAGAAAATTATTACTGCAGTTTTCAAAAATTTTCCTAATCTTGCGTGACTAATGATCTTCTGTTTGACTCCGAAGGTTTGTAAGAAGAGGTGACTTTTTATGAAATCTACCAGTTCTTGAGGCTGAAGAAGGTAGCATCTCCAGAGGTTCCAAAGGTGATTCTTGACTGAAGTTTGAAGCAAACTTTGTTATCGGCGGGCCAGTTGTAACAACTCAAGGATTTACGGCCCGCAGTTATGCTTATGCGTTTCACGAAAATGATATATTTTTCGTTATTTTTCCATTTCTTTACTACGCCTCATGTATAAAACTATTATTTCTGTACTGAATGAAGCATATTCTAGTAGAGTATCATGAATATTGGTATTATTTACCTCCTAATCGATTGATGTTCACAATGATTTACCAATACCTTCGTATTCCAAATGAATGCGTGCGATGGCCCCGTTTGGCCCGCGGGCCGCAGTTTTTCTCTTAAGTATTCATCCCGAAAGTTGATTGAAACCTCTACATTCCATTCCAACCATCCCCTCTAGCATTAGCTACCAAAAGCCAGGAGGGGGGAGATAGGCTTACTAGGCAAGATGAGGAGTGAGGTATTTACCTTGGCTTTCCTCACCAGATGAAATGCTATAAGAGAAACAATTCCACGTGAGTCGCATTGACTCTTTATGTAGTCCCCTTCTCGCAGTATTTGATGAAGAAAGGCGATGCCATTATTCATCATCGCTCATACCTCAGTTGTACACTAATTCTCAATTGTTATAGAATAAAGGAATAATCGACTTTTCCTTCCCCATTGTAGCAATTTTCGCTTTCTTGAGGTTTGAAACGACGAGTATTTAGGCTTTCTAAATGTATACAATTTAGTGGGTGTGTTTTTATTAATTGTTACCGACAATTTGAGATCTTCTGTACCAAACTTTGCTCATTATCGAAGGTGGGCACGCTTTCAATTTGACAGTATTTGAGTAGTATTTGACCTGAATCGTCACAATATAGATGACAGATCATCCAGAATGCCATCTGTGAGCAATCTGTCCGCTTGATGTTCGTTCTTGTCTCCTGTAGTTCATTCCTCTTGAGAAAATTAATTCTTTTAGATAGAGATAAGAATCTTTAAAGATTAATCATAAAATTCTGATCAATCAGCCGGATGACGGCTTCAGGTTTCTAAAATATGACAAAACTATCTTAAATCTCCTCTTAATTTATCATCTCCAAGTACGGCCGTCCTCATGACTGAGCCCATTTTTAAATCGAGTGTATATTTACTTTTGTGTCGTTCTCATAAGATGTAATGAGAAAATATGGCGGTAGAAATAGAAATCTGTCCTTTTGGATAGTTGAATTTTTCTTTGAACTTAGAATCTGGAAAAATTTTACCATTATATTTTCTCATCTCTATACACGAAATGGCAACCGGCAAACTCCACTCTATTTAATTTCTTCATTCCAAAGTTGATAGTTTACAATATTAAATCATTTTCTAAAAAATAGACAAAGTGAATATTTGATTAATATTTTGGCTTTATGAGATCTAATAACGACGTTGGAATTAAATTTAACCACAGAAATAATGTAATTTTACGACTTGGCGACATCCGTTATTTCAGTTAATATAGTCCAAATATTTAACAAGGAATCGTTCAGGAACATTTTGAGCTAATTTTAGTACAGGATGGATGTGCGCTAGGAACTTTGCTGCTTTAAATAATAATGGAGTCAAGTGAAAGTCAAGAGTCAAAGGCATAAGCAATATCAAAGTATTTGGCGATAGCCGATAAGGAATCTTTAGTGAAATAGACTGTGCCATGCGTACATCCCCTACAAAACGACAAAAGGCAACCAGTAAGTAGATTCACCATCTGGCGCTGAGTTCTGACTCGGAGATTTTGGACCAAAACTCAGATATTTAAATAAGTTGTCAGATTTAAATTCAGAACCTGCGGTTCTGTAAAATGAATTAAAATGATATATGACTTTAAATGAAGATGTTGCCAATCCTTCCGACAATTGTAAAAACAGGTCACTCAAATTCTTCGATTTCCACTTTCCCCTTCTGGCGTAGCCATAAACAGCTGAAAAAAGTGTGTGTGATAACGTTAAAAGAGATCAATTACTGTCACCTGCTTACTGCATATAATTTGGACTTTTTTCAATGGTCGCACAACATTTACCAACACAGTCTAAATTTATTGAAATTGCAAAGCTATCAAATATTATCTATAGGTATAGCTGTCAGATATTTGAATAATTTTAAATTACTCAATAAAATCAGATAATATCAAAAGTCCCAACCCCGGAGACAAAATGGCAATCTGAAGACCGTAGAGAAATAATCGAAACCCGGAGAAGCGGTAACTTTAATGGTAGAGTGTCGATGAAAATGTTGGTCTTTACTAATTGTAAGATCGTTAAATAAGACTGCTTAATTTAGATTTGATTTCCATTGCTATTCAAAAGGTTATTCGAATGATGTACCAGATTTGACATCGCCAATGAACCTTGAAATCGATCACTCTCAGTCGGCCTCTATCAACGCCTCAGGAGCGCCTTCTCGGAACCCTAAAATATCTTCTCTCGTGAGAAAACCCACACGTGAAGAGGCGATAATTCTCGAAACAACTCTCAACGCCACTTCTCAGGTTTTTTCCGAAGACCAATTGATATCCGCCCTCCTTGCAACTCGCCATCTTGGGAGGAAGGAAAGATAAACTCGCGGCTAGGATGCACGTTGCCGTGTTCGGAAAAGAAACGGGTCCCTATTTTCTGAGAGTAGGGTAACGTAAAATAACTGGAAATTGTTTGCTGCTTTGATTGTAATCCCTGCTAAGAAATAAGGAGAGATTTATAATTCTCTATGTAAGTCTGGCAGACAATTTACTCCGCACATAATTTTCTCTTACACAAAATAGCGTATTCATTGTCTAAGTAATTCTCTATTTGGAACCACAAACCTGATGGGAACGCATCCTGTGGAGGGAGTTATAACTAGTTTACAAATCGCTAAACTTCTCGAAATTTTTTTTCTCCTATTTCGTGTATAGTTCCTTAATAAACCTACTGAACTAAACCTATAACTACCCGGAAAAATCTCGGGCCTCTTGGCTTTGTTTTGGTCGGATTTTTAGGAAGGTAAAGATGCGCTGGGAGCTGGAAGGAAAACGTTGCGGCGTTTGCATTTCTTTTTGAAAAAGTTGTAACGGCAAGATTCAAATACAAAAGATGGAAAACCAAGGAACGTTAAGCTACTTTAAACATTTATATTCTTATTCTTAGTTTTCCATCATTCAGCTGCACAATTTTTTCCCATACACTGCTCTTTCTTTTTGTTTTTTATTAATACCTGTGTATATAATAAGGAAATCCGAGGTTGATTGGAAAAAAGGTCCAATTGGGCCTAACCGTGGCAATGAAAGGTGTATCTATCAAAGGAATAACAAGTGTGCGGCACGGTAGTTCAGTGGTTAGAATACCTGCCCGGAAAGTGGGAGACCTGGGTTCGAGTCCCAGTCGTGTCGCTATTTTTCACACTAGTTATTCCTTTGGGATTTTCGTAGGTTTTACAACCTACTAAGTTACCTGCCTTTCCTTTATCCGTGTATCTATCATTTACATTAAAATCGAGGCCGCAAAACTTCCAATTCAGAGTAAAATTGTAACAATAGCAGATATGAGAGATTCTTGGATGTGCGACTGTAACTGTTTAGGAAATTAAAATGCATTATACTGTACAGTAAAACCCTATTAAGACAGTTTTAGGGGACCGAATGAAAACCGCGCTAAAATCTGAATAGCGTCGTTACCTGGAAATGACAACTTTTTATTTCATTTATTTGGCAAAACAAAATGGGCTTTTTCGTTTTAATTGTTTCACACCTGGAAACAAAAAGGAATCTTCTTGGATTCGCTTTATTTGCCTCAGCTGAAGATCGGATATCTAGTGGGTTCACGAACTGATGTTGTGCAATCCTGGTAGCCTCAAAAGCCGTCAAAATTTTGAAGTGGTCAGATTTTGGGACAAAGAGAGTCCTTTGTTACCTCATTTTAGTCATTTTTCACTCTGCGATGAAGCAAATTGTTACCGGATAGAAAATTAAGGATGAATAATACATTTTCAACAGCAGTAGCGAGAGGCCGTAAAAGAGCCGTGGAAGGGGTGAACCTCGAATTTCCTCTCCCCAAGTCTTATGCACCATGCAACACACCGATTTCTCCAAAACTACGCCCAGCAGCCCACAAACGCTGCACTGCCACTCTGGTTAGTTTTATTTCTTTACAACATGAGTATGCGATCTAAAGAAATTCCACCAAGTGTCTTTTTAATATAACGTTCTGCCCTTTGACAAAATCAGGGCATCGAATCGGAACCAAACCGAACCCAGACCGAAAAAAATTTAATTCTTGAACCTGAGCCGGAACCGAAAACCGTTACCCATTCCGTTCCAATTTTTCGTTCCGTACAATGTATATTTTATATTACAATTTCCGTACAATGCATATTATTATATATTATTTTACTTAAGTGTATTGGAGGAAAGTTTACTAAATTTGAGTATCTACGACTAGCAAATATTAAGAAATTGTATTCTAAAATTCGGTATAATTTAATGTAAAGAACCTCGAATTTCCTCTCCCCAACAGTCTTATGCACCATGCAACACACCGATTTTTCTGGTAGGAACTAAACAAGAAAGAAGTAAAAAAAATAAGCAAACTTTCAGAAAGATATAATACTACAATTAGAACTAAAAATAATAAGGTTCGAATCGGCGTGAACGGTACAAATATCCCTCCGATAGAGATGACTCCCTTTCGTTGGGGGAGTTATCAGTACCTAGGTGCAGTTGACTCCCCTAACAGATGGAAGTCATATATCTCATCATAAGCCATTTTCAATCCAACGTCGGATGTAGGCCTACCCAAGCGGTATCCAATTCTGTCTACTATGCCTTAGTTAATTTATATAACATTAAGCTTGCAGTATGCAAGCAACTTTTACTCGTATATATATATACATATAGGCCCCTCCTCACACTGCCACAGTTCATTGCCTCATCGGGGCGGAGGGGTGTAAACGGAGGTTGGACAGCCGGCAGTGAGACAGCCTGGTGAATCACCTTCTTTTACCCTCCAGGCGCAATTACAATTTATCATGATGAGCTTCTGTAATGGAAATTTATCCGGACGTAAAAGCCCCACCCATTCGGATGTCCGGGAGGTGGTGGCATTACAGAGGTACATCATGAAGAAAAGAAAAAAACCCCTACACTTTGCAAGGTACAACTGCCGCAGCTTGAAGAGTGAAGATCGACTCCTGGAATTGCTC
>KZ309469.1:773455-793796 GCA_000376725.2 Ladona fulva
TACCCAATGAAAAACTGAAGTTGATATCAGTACCTCTTGAGTTGCTCACCTTCCTTTACCGATAATAATGATTTATCACGACAGTCATCGTTGCCGTTTATGTTTCGGCTGTAAGCATCTTTAAAAATGTCGTTTTAGAAGGCAGACCTCCTTTTCAAATTTTGCCGTTTTAGAATCCTAGTATGACCGGAAGGATTCGTATGAAAGAAAACCTATAATTTTCCTTAAAACAGCAACTTATTTGCACACTTATTATGAATCCGCTTTCTCGGTTGGTAGTCCTGCTTAACAACTTTGGCAGCGGTTTATATTGGTTAAAATAGGTTCACGAGGAGTTTTGACTCTTGACTTTCAAGTTATGTTATGTCCAAAGTCAAGAGTCATTGACTCTTGACTTTGGGCATACAGCCCAAGTTCATGCGAAAATATATAATAATGGAATTAATTGGATTTGAAGTGAACGTAACGCTGGCAAGTAGTCTATTTTACGAATTTTCAGATTACGCCATCTGTTCACCATGATGTTCGCATTGACAAATGGAAATTTATGTAATAAAATTGGAATTGATTAGTTGGTTTTTCTATTAGAGGAAGAGCGGTTTTATATATTTTCCGCCAGATAGATATGAAATCCAGATTGAAATGGAAAGCAATAAGTCTTTAACAAACATTGAATTCCCATTTACATAAATTGAAATTTTTACAGTTTAACACTGAAACTTTTATTTAACTTTTATTTAATTTTAAATTAACAGTCAATTACCAATTATAGCGCAGTCTGGAATTGTTGACGGGCTAAGAGAAAGAAAAGAAGAAAGATGAAGACGAATTTTTTCGTAGGACATGACCAAGAAAAACTGAACAGGAGGAAAGGAAAATCTCTTGTATTACAAAGAAGAAAATAAAATGTTCGTTTAGTTGATGACACTGAATAAAGAAAATCCAAAATTTGTTGACGAAGTTGGATTTTGAGCGGGAAAAATAAAAGAGTATTATTAGAATGGAACTACATGTGCCAGAATGATTGGTATACCTTCAGATATCTTTATTAGTACAGTAGTAACTCGTGCATCCCATGTCGTTGAGGTATAAACGATGAATGGCTTACGTCTCATTGAATAAGAAAAGCAACGAAATTAGATTTACCTTAGAAATGCATTAATAGATTGCATTGGAAATGTTATTCGGGATCATTTTGAATTTATCATGAAATTTCTTACGTGATCACATCCACTGTAAGTTTATGGAATGGAAATAGAAGAAACTGCTTGAGAAAGGGTACCTAAGGATTTTTTGTCCGTCAGTTCCATGGAAGAATTTCGCATTGAGAATGAAAAATCAGGTAATACTTGTTGCAAAAAAGGCTGCAGTAAAAAATTAGAAGATAAAGTTAAAATCTTTAATTTTCAATTTCAAGCTAAAATATGAGTAGTTGTACTATTGCCTTTAACTCACCTTGTATTTATTAACTCACTTTGAACATACTAACCTTTAATGTGTCCAGAATAGCTAAGAGGGCAGCGCGTTCGATCTTGGTAAAAGCGGTCCAGGGTTCGATTCGTTCAGGGAGCCTATATATGAGACCGATTATATACGATTTAATTTTAATTCCCTCGGAAATTGAAGTGCAAACAATTTGTTATTATATAATGCCCATCGTCTTTACCGATGGGCCGTAAGAACACAGTTTGTGAAACACTTCGGTTTCCAGTATTTCCAAATGATATTGATACTCATGTTTTAATTTTCAAAATATTTTCTCATCTACTCAGAGCATAATAATATTATGATATAATAATATTCTTCCCTTAGTATATTATTAACGATATTAAATATAAAATAAATTTAGAATCGATTTATTAAAATAATGTTGTATAATAATATTAAATATATATTCCAATATTTCCTTCGTCATAAAACGAATTTTAAATGGGAGTGAGAAAGATTCTTGAGTGAGGCTCGAATCTTGACTTACTTTGCGTGCTGCGGAAGGAAAAAGGTTGAGAGGTTTTCTTATAATGCACTTTACCAGTTTGTAGATGACTAAAAGCATAGGGAAAGTTTGATAAAGTCGCTATAACATACGTAACACTGATTTTAGAATCCTGAAAAGAGGACGTAGAAGTCGTTGTGCAATCCAAAACCGTTCCGTGACGCTCCGACGATGTTTCTATCACCTCTTGATGAAGCCTTCATTGGTTTTATTATCTTCTCCGTCCCACCGACGCGTTGGAAAAAACCTTATCTTCTTACGGTTGTTGGACTCTGGTATGGCGAGTGGAAATTTTTCCTGGACTGATGAACGTATCGACTACAGTTGCCAACTCTAGCCGTTCGTCATAAGATTTCAAGATTTTCACTGTCATATGGAGATGTTTCTCATGTTTTTACTCTACAGGTTACACTCAGAAATGTGCCAGTCTTATGATTCATCTACATCTACATCAATACCCTACAAGCCGCCTTTCGGCGTGTGGCATGATTAGTGTATTATATTCTCTAATTTTGTTATTGCCGATAAATTAGTACAGTTTTCTGTGCGGAGGCCGGATTAAAGCTCAACCTTCAATCAATAGTCACGGAGAGGGAATGAGGCTTAAAAGGCAAGATGAGGAATGAGACAGGTTTCCTTTGCTTTTCTCACTGAGCCAGAATGCTATGGGTGAACTTACTCTTTCTGACCACCCCCGCTCTAAGCGTTGCAATTCCTCTACTAACGGAGGGATAATTTGTTTTTTATACGTAAAGTACCAAAGAAGCCACTAATTCCGTTTTAAACGAAAATATTGATTTGGAACAACTTAATTTTGTTACAGTGTGTGTTTACTGAAGCTCTCTTGCTATGTTGATAAACTTGGAAATGCTTGGAAATATTTTGGACTCTGAGTGTATTGTAACCAATATACGTTATGAATCTTTTGGTATAATTTACTAGAAACGTAACAAATCAGCGTTTACTATTGTGGTTATGTCTCCTGGAGCGATTCCCAACCTTTGGAACGAAAAAAAAGCTGAAAATTGGTGGCAATAATTACATTCACATGTTGTGTTTGTCTTTTACTTTTGAAACGACTCGTCTACGTTACCTGACAACACTCTTGAGATGACTATATCGTATATATTAAAAATAATTTTCATTTTATTGGTGACAGAGTAACAGTCTACATTGGTCAATCTTAGTGGGGTTAACAGAGGGAAAAGGGGACATGTCCCTTGGAAAATGCTACAGAAATATCACAGATTTAAGCATTAAATATCGATTTAAGTTCTGAAACACGCAATCAGTCTTCATTCGGGGATTACCTAAACTTTATGACAGAAAATTAATAACATATTTTTCATATTAGTGAGTCTAATTAATATCGGGCTCCCAGATAGTTCAGTGGTCTGCGCGTTCGCCTTTGCTTCAATTTCCGGTGGGGGCCCATATGTGCGAAATGACCTTAGTTGTCGAAGCACTTTTATCCAACACTACTGCTCTTTTTGTCCTGGATTCATAGCCATCAATTATCACCCAAAACCTCATTAAGACCTCAATCTCCCGTGAAGAGGGCCTAAACTCATACCTAAAAATACCGTGAGACTGTCAATGTCGACCAATATCTGCCCAAATGAAGGCGCTTCTGATTATTGCCACCACATTTCAGTTTGCACTGTTCAATGATGCGGATTTTTGAATAAATTAACTTTGTTTGATATTCTAGTAAATGTTTATTTAAACGATACAGACTCAGGGCTAACCTTGTGGTAATTATTAATATTAAACATATTAAAACGATCCATTAGAGTGAACTTTTTACAGGAGAAAAGAAGTGAGAAAATTCCGGCGCATATATGTAATCGCTCCAGTATCTGCGTCTGTATTAATATTTACAGCGGCTCGTTTTACATATTAGTTCAATCTAATGGAGCGTTTTAATATGTTTAATGTTTATTTAATTGGCAGAATGGGAAAGTCTCTGTCAGGGTCGGCCATCTATCAACGGGACCCCGGATGTCTATCTGGGCACCCTCTTACGGATATATCTTTGCTATCTACAGAATAAAGAAAAATACCTATTAGAATTTGGGCTCATTCAAATTCAAACATCCACGGAAGTCCCATCTCTGCCGGCCCTGTTCCCGGAATCCTAGAGATGATAATCCCTCCATGAACTCGGCTCTCAGCTCCCTCCGAGACGGAGTTTCAGCGAACTACCCAGTACTAGTGTAAACTAGTAGGATGGCAAAATTTTAAAAAGGGCGGGAGGAGGGAAAATGCCTGGAGAGGGGTAAAACGAATGTGTGTGTACGTTTCGAACCTTGGTCATACGGGAGTGACGTCAGCAAGGCCGACTCCCCCTTCTCCCACCCTTTCACTAGCAGTCCTCGGACTTGCCTTGGGGGCGGGTTGGGAGTGGGAGGGAGGGAAACTAGGAGTAGGGGAGGCGCGCGCAGCTCGTGCGGAGGAGAGGAAGGGGCAATTTCCCCTATTCCTTCCCCTCCACCGCCTTGCGAGAACTTCGTTCCGCAGTCACCCTTCGTGTTCTGTAGAGTACGTTTCTGTCGCCGACCGTCCGATCTTCGGATGTCACGTGCGTCGAGCCATCTCATGTACCAGTGTTCCTCGGTGTGATAGCAAGTGATACGTACCCATAGTGACACGCGAAGGTGACGGAGGAGGAAGGTGTACATAGTGTTTGTGTTGTCAGCGCCGTACGTGGGATGACCTGGTGACTTCCCCTCTTCCATGTCCTTCCGATAACCTTTTTTTCCTTTGGATTCGTCTCAACACGTGCAGCGAAGAACCATCCTTATGCGGCGCCTTAGAGGTGCTATTTTGTCGCGCTCGGCGGCCCCCAGCAAGGGCGGTCGTCTGTCCCCTTAAGTGGTCCAATCCGTGAGGGTGCCGAAAAAGAGGGATTAAGTGCGAGAGATTTTAAGCGTATTTACACCCACTGAGACGAGATGGACTCCCCGCTGGATGTAGAACCGGGCTTCGAGCCTCAGATGAGGGCCCGATCAAACACGTGGCCTCTCCCCAGGCCGGACAACTACCCCGACCGAGACGATGTGGTGGGCGGTGGTGCGATGGGAGCAACCCCCGTTGGTGGTGTAGGGGTGCCGGAAGGTCCGCCTCCGCTGGTGGCGACGGCGGTGGCGGGCGGTGCGCCGGTGCCCGTTGGGGTGTCCCCACCGGTGGGTGTCGCGGGCGGCGTCCCTCCTGGTGGGATGCCCAAGAAGAACTCCAGCCGGAGGAACGCCTGGGGGAACATGTCGTACGCGGATCTCATCACACAGGCCATCCAGAGTGCACCGGACAAGAGGTTGACCCTGTCGCAGATCTACGAGTGGATGGTGCAGAATGTTCCCTACTTCAAGGACAAGGGAGACAGCAACAGCTCGGCTGGATGGAAGGTTGGTGAAACCTTCTTCGAGTTCTTTTTTTTTCGGACTCCTAGCGATCGGGCGTTCTCAGTAGTGTTGATGCGTGCGGTAGAGCCGCGACGCAATAGCAGTCTCGTGGCCTTTCGGAGATGGGAGGACTGGACAGTAATCGTATGCGATAGGACAGTTTAAATATATCCTCCGCTCCAAGACGCTCCGCTGGTAATTGTAGTCAAGATTGTTTTCGTCGGAAGGAGAAAAGAAGTGAGAAAATTCCGGCGCATATATGTAATCGCTCCATTATCTGCGTCTGTATTAATATTTATCAGCGGCTCGTTAATGCTCCATTTTCCTATGCGGGCTCGCCCCAGAAAGAAGAGGCGCATTTCGGGAAATTCCGCCAAGATTTTGTTGTGTTGCTCTGGAAACGAGTGGTGTTTTTCATGTTTACATTAAAAGGCGGGATTCGAATAGTCTTTCAGGATGCGGGTGTGTAAACAGTGGCGTAAACGTCACGCTTGAGTCTTTCGTCAAATGCGGCTTTCCAATAACTGCCCGTTTAGGTATTGTAAGCGCATGATGCCTTTTACCTTAGTTATTTTGACTTCTCAGTTGACTGTACAGCGTGTCTGGTCCGCGATGAGTGCAGGATGTTATCGCTGAATGCGAAAGTTCTTCTCTGCTCCACTTTTCTGATGTTTTTCCGTCAGTTGATCCCGTATGCCCATAATGTTCTCGCACGTGTGCAAATTCCATTAAATCGTACGCGAACGATCTGTAATTCGAAACGGTTTCTCGTGCTGCTAATAGGCACGTCGGATGATTCCATGTGTCCCCACGATCCAATTAATATTTGACGTTATAACGTGGGTGGGCCGTTTCTATTTGTATCAACTTCGCATCCAAGATTGCATCTCTATCAGCCATGTTATTGCTTTTGAGTCCAATTCGCAGAAAACGTTTTGCCTATCCCGACGTGGATCGTCGGGGGAAATTTTCGGAAAGTATGGACGAGATGATTACGTTTTAATCAAATAATTTCGGTTATACTGTATCTAAATCAGAATCTAAATCAAGAGCCAAATAAGGAAAACTATAGGTCGTTGCACCTTGCTTTTTTATAATTTTTGTATTTAGCAGCTTTTAAAGTATTGAGCAGTTTTTAGACGCGATTTTGGGAGTAATTTTATAGAAAAATTACTAAGCAGATGATCGATTAATTGCTTGAGTAGATGACTGAAATTGACAAGTCACTGATTTGGAATAGAAATGAACACATCATGGTCAGGTTAATTGTTAAAAATTGTACTTTATGAAACATTTTCGAATTTTCTTTTTCTGTCAAATATGTTGTGAGTAGAGTAACTGGCTATTACTTCCCGTGTTTCCCGTTGCATACAGAAATAATTGTTTTAGAAAATATACCCTTGAGATTAGTAAAAATGGATCAAATATCTAGAATTTTATGGCGCATATCCTATCCAAATTTCGCAGTGCTAGCAGGAAAATGAAAATAAAGGGTTCAGCCCTGTTACTTTGTTTTTGTTTGGGCTATGCACCTGTACTTTACTACTGCTTTGCATAGAGGCCCTCCTAAGATACCGTTGTGGAATCCCGTTGTCAGCCATTAAAAGGGTCGAACTTCTCATAGCCGTTCTGGAATGACCATTAGGATGGTCAGTATGACGGTTTCCTTGGGTCCGTCTAAATCCGTTGCCCGTATTCATTGCGAAAGCTTTTATTCAGTTCCTGTACATTGAGAAGTTTTTCCGCTTTGGAAGTAAATTTTGTCGAAACAAAGGCCTGGGGTCCTAAAGGAATTTGGAAACAAGATTCCTTTGATAATATTTATCAAATCAGGTAGTCAACTTTTTATTATTTTTTGCTATCCGTTTCGAGAGCTGCACATATTTTGCAAGTTTGCTGTTATAATGTCGATGTAAAAATCAAGTTTGATAAATGATAACTGCAACGTCTTCTTCAATTTTGTTTTATAATACTGATGGATATTTGCTGTTATCTACTTACAATATTCTCCAATAGTTCAACTGTTCAATATTCGCCAATAGTTTATGCTTTACTATAAATTTAACAAACATCCTCAAAGCAATTGATACATGAGAATTTAAATGTTCATGATTGTAGTAAACAATTCTTCAATACCTCCTAAATGCACTTGTTCAGTAGAATTAGTTTAATATTGTAAAATTCATATGCTTTTCTCAGGCTTTGAAGTTTGTAGAAGTCACTATGTTTCAACGTGAGAAATGAGACGCAGAAATTTAGTGAAGGGAAGTTGTATCTCTATCAGAGGTATCTTCCGTGATCAAACTTTTTAGAACATTTCTCACTTAAGATTTCCTCAATTTTTACGAAATTCTTGAAATCTTTACCCGATGACGATGTATTCATGGACATTGTTCTCGACTCTGAGATAGGTTGTTTGCATTGACTTAGTCATTGACATATGTATATGTGCGTTGTAATTTTAAATATTGCAATCTTTTTAACAATCTTATTATAAAAAATGAATTTTAGGCACCAATATTTGGTGGAATTCAAACTTTTTACTTTTACTGAATAATTTAATTTTATTCTGCGTTAATTCCAAAACTTATTCTTAGTATTTACAGTGAGAAAATGAGCATATAATAACTTCAGTTTCAGTCAAAAGAGATGTTTTCACCAGTAATTTCGATGTAAAAAAAATTTTAGTGAGTGTGGTTTTCACATACACAAAGGAGAAAAAAATAATCATAATTCCCAAGCCTTTTCCTCAGCTTAGAATCGAACTGCGAAATGTCACGTTATTACGAATTTCCTTTTATTATAATGCCAACTATATTCAAATAAATTACCAAGTAAAAGATGGTATTGCATCTTCATTTTTATAGCCCTAACCAAATAAGCGTAGTGAAGATTTTTTTTGGAAATTGCCCCCGAATTGATGAGAGTTATTATGAATTTGCATAAAATGTCAGATTTATAAAATCTAAACGTCTTTTGGAAAAAAATTATCGGAATTAATAATCCTGTGAAGGATTCTTTTCAGCCAAATCCGTACAAAGTTCCATTTAAAAAAGCATTCTCGTTGATTCTCCCAAAGAACTATCTCTTTGACTTTGAAAAAGTAGTTTTTTGTTGTTCTTCGTATAAAAATTGCAATAAAACTATTGTGTCCATTATTCTTCCCTTTTTTTACTTGAGACGCCACAGATAGCCCGATAGCCAAGTGGGCAACGCGTTCGACTTCAGTGAAACCGGTCCCGGGTTAGATTCCCGGTGGGGGCCTACGTGCGAAATCACCTAAGCTGTCGAAGCACTTTTAACAATACTATACTACATTTTTGTATGAATATATTAGTAGAGTAGGCTACCTAAATAGTTTTTTTCCTGTGGGCAAAGATGCCTTCGTTCCGACCCTGAACCTCCGGTATACAGATCGGTTAATCGGTCCTCATGTCGTTATGATTGTGGAACATTGTGTTACTGGATGGTTATCGGAAGTTCGACCGTAGTATTTCGAGGACTTAATCAACTATCAACTGAGAGGAATTACATTTATGAAATCTGGAAGGTAATGGGGGAATTTGCAGCCGCCTCTTGCGTTGACATTTGGATGCGCGCCATTGGTCTGCCGTTCTCTACATTCTCCTTTTCTCAAATTAAGCACGAAAATCCGTTGGGTGAGCTGGCGAAAAGAGACCGTGATTCGCCAGATACATCTTCCGCCCACGTACCCCGCTAACTTTTTCATAAACTTAAAACCTTCGAAAGAAACAATATCCTGATACGATTTTCACTCTCCTGTTGACTTCAGTGGACGTTTTTTAATTTTTTGGTCAATTTTTGCCATGATGATGCGGCTGTTTCTGTTGAGATGTTCTTCGCAGGTGCCTTCATGTAGCAATGCTGACCACGTCTTAAATGTATCCATGGTACTGTTTCCTATTAATTTTTTAGCATTTTCAAATTTTCTGGGATTAAAGTTTGTTAACTTGATGTTATTTCTTAATGTCGCTATTTGCACCCTAATAAGTAACTGAAAGTCGTAAAACTCGGAAAAATTATCGTCAAATAGTAGTTAAAAATAGCTTAAATTTGCTTTATAAATGGAATATCAGCTCAGAAATCATACGAATTTAATTTATGGCATGAACATTGTTTTTTATCAATAGAGAGTAATGTCATTTTAATTTGGATAAGTAAACATACTTTGTGAAGAGAAGAGTAGTGGAGGGTCGACGTTATAGAACATTCTCCATTGAGTTACGAGATGTCCCTAAAACAGATAAAAGTTCGCTGGAAGAAGTTTAAGATCGCTAGATTCAGCGACAATATCGCTAAATTGGTAACTTTTGTTTGATAAACATCCTGTAGAGCGTTATCATGGCTACAGCGGACTTTTTTGGCGATGGATCTCATTTTAGTATTCGACCAGCTAATGTTTTAGTGGATGCGCGTCCATTGCCGCCCAACCCATTTGCCGCCTCTTAATATTAAATACCAAAACCATACATTCCCTGATTAACAGGTAAAAATTATTTTGAAATACTTAGAAAAACCAGTGCTGTGTGACATCTTTCCCCAGCTTACATTGGCCACAAAACATATTTAACAATTAATTATACATATTCCGTATACTGATGTAAATTGTTCACATTACAATCGAGTATCATTATCAACGCAATGCGCATAACTTAAAATTATATGATTTTTATGAAATCTAGTTAATAACTTCGATTAAATCCACTGAACAAATATTCCGTTATCGTCTTGAGTTATCCCTAATTCTAAACCCTAAATGTTTGCCAATATTTGAATTCACATCATAGTCTTTCCTAAATAAGTTGTGTGTATCACACAGAAAACAACAAATAATGTTGTTGTAATAATAGTAATAGTTGGCTACGATTCTGTTGCCGCCGCCCGGGTGCGGTATACGCCTTGCATCCACAGGCTCTGCTAATGGTTAATGGTATTTTTGGCAATGTTGCTATGTATTTTACAATTTGGAACTGCATGTTATATTTATTTAAAAATGTTCATTCAATAGTATTTATTCATGATGATACCGGAATGAATTATAGTTATGTGATAAATATTGAAATGTAACCTGATTTGGAAACCATTCTAATTTATTTTAGTATCATAGAAAGTGCGTAAGAAAGTCAAATTTGCGTTGAAATAATCTCCCTTTCCAAAATCTTCGAGAATGTAAAATCTTGAAAAGGTGAAGTGAATGGAAAGTATGAGAACTAAATTTAGAATTGTTCCGACGGAAATAGGAAATTATGTCGTCCATTTTCACAATTGCTGCCACTGGCTTTGAATTGATTTCTTATGGAGGAAAGTTCTCTCTTAATGAATTGTGCATTGTGCAGTTTATAGCGCAGTTGAACGCTTTTCTGACTAAATGATGCGAAAATCCAAGCGTGCAAAAAGTATTTATGTGAAGTCGTCTGATATTTCCGTATGAAAGAATTATTGCTCCCTAAAATCCTGCCTCTTAGTCCTCTTAGTAAAAATACCTTTCTGTCTTCGATTCCCTTTCATTTTCCTGCTTTACAATCTTTATTCAAGAAATACCCTTTCTATTGTAACCTATAAGGTTTTATTTTGTTATGCCATGTAGAAGTTTTTTCTATCATTATTTCTTGTCTCAGTCTTGTTCATAGTTTGGACGATATGAAAACTAATGATGTATGAGTACGACTAGGTAAATAGAGTCTTGGTGCATGCACCCCCTGCCACACGCCGAAAGGTGGCTAGCAGGGTATACACATAGACATAGACATGAGTGTTGTTGAATAACAGCATTCAATTTGGTCGCTGAATGAAATTCATTTCTGCATATCTTATTCTGCTGCTCTCACTCGGAGGACTTTTTCCTCTTATAGTATTCTGGCCAAGCAAAGAAAGCACGGGAAAATACCTCACTCCTCATCTTACCCATGGTTTCTCATTCCCTCTTCAGATCTTCATACAGCTAATGTTGATTCAACGAGCCTCTGAGATGATAACAGACACTGTAGAAAATTTACCTGTAACGAACGAAAACTTTTCAGTGAGCAAAGAAGTAATATCATTTAATAAAAACGCAAAAAATGATGTGGTTATGGATGAATTTTGATTTGAATTCAAGTTGCAATTTGAATTTGATTTCAACTTGCTAGGGAATTCGACTACAATAACGCCCATTGATGCAAAGTACTTTTAGAGGAAAAATTTGACTTGTTTCATTTGCGAATCGTATTTTTTATAGAAATATCCTCAAGGTTTCTCTCTTTGTTTTTTTCGACTAAATGTTTGTATTTAACGAACGAGCGATGGAATATCACATGCTTGTTGCTTAAATGCATTGATATTCTAAAATAAAGATAGTTTTGTGTTACCTTTTTTCGTAGTTATAGGATTTTAAACTTATATATCATGTTTGAGGAAGGTCTCAAATGTTTCTGACTGTCTTGCCAGTCTTCGAATGTTTGTTTCTGCTCCGACTCATTACTGTTTGCATACTCTGTTGTAATTGAGGAGAAAATAATGAGAAGTAGAATTTGTCTATGACTGATATTATGATGCGTAATTGTTATCGTAATATCACATTTGCTAAGATCCTTTCCCGGCGACTACGTACTTTTCATGTGGGTTATGTTTTTTCACTACATTTCTTCTCGATAGTGAAAACTGTCATCTTGGTTAATAAACGTTTCTCAACAAAAACGAAGAAATGTCTACTTCCTACACCGATGTTGAAATGAACTGATACAGCATATCATTGTCAATATTATTCCCATCATTTTGGCCAGAACGTAAATAAAAGTTTATTTGTGACTTATCTTTACATAAATTACGTATTTGTATTGATTTTATTAAACTTCGTTAGGTTCATTTGCTCCGCTTTTCGTTCTTATGTCCCTAGTCAAATGCCAAATTCCGGCTGTTTTGATTTATGCTGTGCGAGATACGTAAAAAAACGGAGATTTCATGCTAAACTGTATCGAATGTATTTGTTATTTATTATATATATTGTGTACAAGATGTGCGTAAGTATTAAATGCAGAAAATTCCTAATAATAATTAAGTAGGTAGTACAGTAAGCAGGTTTTTTAAACTGAATTTTCTCGAGTACTCATAGTTTATATAGATAAAATTTGATCGAAAGCAGTTTTGAAATAAAAGCCGTGTGTCAATCAAGTCTACAAATCATCATACAAGTCATTGAAGTCAAGCTGACTGAAATTATGGGAGTATCATTGCAATCTTCAGATAGAAAGTGATTGTTTGAGTCGGAACCGTCGTGTTTAAAATGGATTTTTTCTCTCCAGTAATCTAATTTATGAGTGACTCGTGCCGAATTGGGGAGAACCCCTTTGTTGTGAAAACTTATCCAATTGGAATGAAGCAACTCGTTCATTGACATGAGTTGCTCGAACCATAATGATCAAGAACCCTGAGAATATATCAAGTGCGTTTCCCATCGAATTTGTGCCCCTGAGGTGGATATCTGACGGTATCGTGGTCGCCTTAGGAATGCTTATCTCTTAGCTGGAATCTCTGGATGTTTACCAAAGGTTGATTCTTTTCTTTCCAATGTTTACATTTCTATTTCCCATGCACTTTATCTCCTTCAAAGGTGCTTTATGGCGCGGTTAAGTGTTTCATCGGCCCAATTTACTGCTACTGTTTAGATCATAATGGTTTTTTCCCCCCACCATGGATATGATTTTGCTTCTTCAATGTCCACTTTCTCGCATTGTTTCCGATAAATTTCAGATCGTAAGTTCTATGATCTCAAAAGTGATCGATTCTTTACGGAGTTTCCATCCGCGGACAACGGTCTGCATGCGGCCTTTTAAACAATTTCCTGCGGCCCAGGTGTTAGTTTGCTCCGAAAGTTTAACTAAATTAAAACCTAAAGCTTGATCACTGAAAAGATATGGTTATGTTATTTATATATCTACTCTTAAAAGTGAACACCACACTTAGTTAACGAAAGACAATATCCATACAATAAATTTTATTTTAGCTACTTTTCAGAGTACCTACATCAATCGGCATTTTCTAAAAAAACTGGCATCTATGTTTACAAGATACAATAGGTAGTGAAATATTATTTAAATTAAGTGAATTATTTATTAATCAGTTGTGAATATTGCGTGGCAACCTTCGCATGTTATATATTTCATCCGTTTAGAGTGAAATAATGGTATTTACTCACAATATTATTCTATTAAAAGTATCTTTGAGCGTTTAGTCAATGTTTAATGTTTCTTTTGGAGTGGTTGAGATTACGCTCCGATATCTCAGTAGCTTCCTTCTTTCGTTTTCTACGATAATTGTCTCAGATGGTAATTTTATTTGCTGCAGATAATTCTAAGTATAGTGTTATCATATGTAGCTTTATTATAATCATGCAGAAATTAGGAGGTTGAAATTTTATTGGATAATATTTTGTAGTGAATAAAGTTATATAATTTTGTTGAATTGGATTCACGAAGCAGTATGAACACTTAAGGATACCTCGTTTTATATGAGTTGAGAATGGTGATACGATTGGAAATTGTGAATTCTCAGAATTATTAAGGTTTTTACGTGGTTGGTAAAAGTGTATTGTTTCCTATCTCAGACGGCCAAGCAGATAAGGCGCAATTCGTTCAATTTTACTTTCGTCTTTGACTCGGCCTTGCAATGAATCGCAGATGCTCCCAACGAGCTGTGGAGTACATCTTTATCCGTGATTTATCTCATCGTTAGAGATAATATTATCCATTCTACCTTTGAATTGCCACATTCTTCGGTGTCTGTTTTATTGCACGGAAGAAACATGCGTATTCATGTAGTTCGCTTTTTTACGTAAGCATGCAAATGTAGTGTCATGGTTTTAAACATGTTGATTGGGTAGGAATGTAAGTTGCTCTTTCCCGTTGAAGTGACAGCGTCGATTTTGAGCTGAGGTAGTACCTGCAGTAATAATATTTGTACGAAGGGTTTTATGAAAATTTTTGCTCTGTAATATGTTGTTGTGCAATTATGGCGAGTGCTAAGTTTTGTATGAGTTTAAACTTATGTTATCATGGTCAGGAACATAACTTACTTTGATCTTGAATTGATAAATCGACTGTTACTATATCCATCCAGCGGTGACTGACTCGCAGAGAATTTATCTCCGAAAACGAAATCATCGGTATTTTTTATTCATTTTTAGCGACCACGTATTATTTTGATTAGATTATCTAGTTATTAATTTTGTGGTGTTTATTGACCAATAAGTGATAAAATGGTGATTACCTGGGTTTGCATGAGGATGAGGATTCTCTAGCAAATTCAGGATGTCGCTTCAGCGGTTAATTGATATTCGTATGCGAAAAAAATCATTCACGTAATAGTTTATGGTAGGAGCGCGTGACGGTGTGTAATGTTCCCGAAAGGGGGAGTCATTTATTGGTAGATTAGAAAATTTCGGGGTGTTAATCGCCCACAGAAGTGTTACTCATTTAAAATATTACTATCCATCTAACGATTCTGTGATATTCTAATGAATGGAATTCATCACCGGTTTAAGCGCACTTTGCAGATAGGTTTATCTTGGGGGACCGCACAGCGAATGGCAGTCGACTAGCCAACGTGAATAACCATTGATTAGAAATTCCGGGAAATTTGCATACCGAATTGCGAACGACTCGCAGTAAAAACTATCTATGAAAAAGCTATCCAAGTCACGTGGATAACGTCGATTTTAGCAATAGGAACTGTATGAGGAAAAAGAGCATATGGAAAAAAACGATTAAAATTTTTTCTAAGCGTATTAATCCAAAATTAACTTAACATTGCATATAAAAATCTATTACTAGTAAAAATATAAAGTCAAAAGGAGAAAAATCCAAAAAATCAGAATGCTATAGAGATTCCACCATGAAGAACTTACAATATTTTATTATAATCGTCTTCAGTGAAGGATTTGGTAACCATTACGTGGAGCATTATTTATATTAATATTTTTCGATGAAGCCCATTTAAATGATTTCTCGTTTTTCGGAAGTAATCGATTTCTGTTCCCAGATAGTAAATTGGTTTTCCTACGATCAATTTACTCTCGCTGCAGATTTTCAATTACGCCCACAGTCTGAATGCGGCGATCAAATAGGCGGAGAGACGAGCCCGAAAGGAAAAATAACGCTTAGGAAACGTGTCCCGCGACTATTCCACATTGAGGATGGCAGTTGACAACGCGGAATAATTCAAAATCCTTACGGCCAGCGCGCCGGTTTCGAAACCACGCATCCCAAGTGGAATTCCAACCGATCCAGTCCGTAAAGTGCCCGTGCTCTTGTTCTCCATTTCGCACGCGTGCGCGTATCGCAGGAACTAATTCATTCTCGTAATCTGGAGTCCGAGGGATAGCGCGTAAAACTGCTCACCGGCGCGGCGATTTCTCCACGTCCGTATTCTCGGAGTGGACATGTGTCGACCGGCGAGCTGCATTGCCGATCCAAGGAAAGCATTCGCTTATCTGGCAGTCGCTATCACGTTTAATTGCCTTAGTTTTGTAATCAGGTGAAAAAAATAGCTGGAAGAGGCGAATGTATGATATAGGTCACTCCTAAAACCGTAAAAAAGAAGGTTGTAGAGCGAGTGAGTGTGTGAGAAGCAAGTTAAAATAGCCGCTCGAGCGTAATAAGTTGGTAATAATTAGAGATTCGAGACTAGCGTCCAAGTATAAAGTCGCGTCGGTATGTACAGTTGTTTCATGACCGTAATGGCTTTAATAAGGTCTCTGTAAGGTTGCCAAATCGACCGCGGGCTCGCTTTTTATTCAGTTAAACTATTTAATCTACGTGTCATAGCGATAGCTCGCGGTAAATCGCGTTCATGATAGTGTCCAGTTCGTCTCTAAAAAAGGGCAGAATTCAGTATGTTCTCAGAATATCTTTTCCTGAGGCAGAATGCCAACCTTCCCTGGAGACGAGATTCCCAGGTAGAATTTGTCCGCATGCTTTTGATGTCTCCCGCTACACGTTTTCTTGTAGTCCTTGCACGCCATAACGAGCAACTTGTGAAATTTGCCGGGAAAAATTTCACTTCGGACCGATACTAATGAAAAACAGAAGTTCAGTCCGTCTCTTTTCGGATTTCTAATTAGTAGGAATTGGTTAATTGGCGTTAATTGACAAATGAATCCCTTCACAGCGCCCTTGAGTCTTCATTTGTCGCTCCTGGATGCCTTTCTTCCAATATGCGGCTCTCCATGTCACATTTTGTCCACTGTATCAACTTGAAGTTTTGTCTAGTAATCATCTAGAATAGTCATCCGTCTTCAGTTCTTACTTACTGGTTAGTTAGATACGAGATCCTTCATTAACACTTTTGTTCATGTAAGCTAATGCTTTTTAATCTGAGCACAATAATTTCAAATTTCTAGATTTTTGAATGAACCATTGTGGTAATAGAGGTAGATTACAGCAAAAACTCATCGTTATTGATGATGATAATGTTTCAAAGGAGATAGTGAGCCTGCCCGGTTTTTAGCGTTGCTCTAGTAACTAGGCAAGGCCGGTAAATTCTGATCAGAAAACTGGTTGTTCTTAGGATCATCTCACGGCGGCGCATGGAAGGAAAATTATTATCATATTATCACTTCTGTTAGGTAGGAATGTTACTAACGATGCGTTTCGATCACCACTTGTATTTATGACTAATTTTCTCTGTTATAATTTATCAGGTTATCTTGCCGTTCTTTATTCATTCAGTCCCATCATCATAACTCTCACCTCATCATAGTATGGTGCATTTTTATCACTGTCGATCTCCATTTTTGTTTAAAGTATCGTTCATTAGGTAGCAGGTATAATAATGGTTTCTGATTATTTCTTGAACGTGAGTCTCATCTAAGTATTTAATCGTAATATGCTCGTAAATCAATTAGGGACGAAACCTGTATGATTTTCAGTAATATTTAAGTATATGTTTTCCTTAGTTTTCGTCGTATTTTTCATATTTTCAATGATTACGCTCTTGAGCCATGCGTGTTATTGAATAGTGATTGATATTTAATTAGTCTATTATACAAATTTTCATCTCTACCATGGTATTCAGTTTCGTTTATTGAACTAAGTTCTACTTTTGTATATACTTACCAATTAGCGTGACTTCTCTATGAGATTCAAGGAATGTGAGTTTTGAAGTTCCGCCTACTTAAATAGACATATTCGCGTGTCACTCCCAATAAGTATAAGTCAGGAGACACTATTTCCTTAACTGTATTTATAGATATTATAGCTTGTCCCTTAGGTTCCTATACGTGTTTCTCGTAATACCTCAGGCGTGATGATTCTACTCGCATACTGAGACTGGCTACTAAAATAAATCTGTATGGATCTCTAAGTACTTAAATTTCTTCATTGATATACCAGCCGTAAATAGCTACAAGATTCTCTTATACTATGAGCATGATCCAGGCAATTAATTAAGTGCCAGAAAAGTTTGGCATTCTATAGATACAGCTATGAAGCAAAGGAAGTACTAGAGGAAATGTCCATAAGCACATTTTCCGGTTGGGAATCCCGACTCTGAAAGGCGGAAGTAGTAACATTTTTACTTTTTATCAGTTTGCTTCTTACGTTTTGCGGTTTGGGACCCTCATCCCTGTTCACTGTTCCATCTCATCCCAATGTTATCTTCTGCGGTTTGCCCTTAAAATCGCTTTCCGTCCTCCATTTGAGATATATGCCCATTTCGCATTCCTTACCCAACCATCTATTTATGCTTCCTATATTACAGCCAGTTGATGTGTAGCTAAGATTATTTCCCAAACGTCTTATAAATCGCCTGTCTTTTATTTCCAACTTCTTAGCTGGGATTAATTCTTTCTCAAATCCACCTGTTAATGAGGCGTTGCAATGAGTTGATATTTAAGTAATTTTTCATCGATTCGACACTTGAAAAAGAAAAAGCGATGAACGTAAAGAAGAAGAGACAGTCAATACAAGTTTAACAGTTTTTGAACTGACGAAATAAATTAAAATGTACACTCAGGAGGCTCTCATTTGCTCAAATTGTTATCATAATTTAATATTTTATGATTATATGGACTGTAAAAAGATCTCTTAAAGCATGGATGTATTTTCGCCTCATTCCACTTTATTTACGGCGTCTTTTATTTTATCTCAAGTAATTTCAGTCGGTAAAAATTGAAAATTTTCAAACAGGACGTAATAAGCAATCGGTAGTTAAAAGCCATTAGTTTTATCTAAAGCATCTAAATTTGAGTGAATGAATATTTACTTATATATTTTAGCAACATTTAACATTTTGTAAATGAATATGTAGTTATATATTTATTTCGGCGCCTGAACGTGTGTGAATAAATATGTTTACGTGAACGTATAAGCAACATCATTATGGATTTTCAATGCGAATCGAATGTAAAACTGCCCAAGCGTTTTCCGATTTCATCTATCCTGAGATTCCCGTTGCCGTGTCACTAAGTTCGTACATACGTACTTGATGGTGTCTCCATTCCATGTGATTTTCGGTCTTCATCTTGGTTTCCTCGCCTCTTTTGCTGTTTACTTTAGGACTTATCCAACGGTTGTCATTTATTCTCGCCAGTTGGCAACATTCATTTCAGTGATCTTTTTTTATGTACAATATCTGATACTTCTGTCATCATCCTTACCCAGTTGTTGCGTTTTCTGTCTCTTCTTATCCAAGCATAGAGCGATTCATACGTCTTCGCACCCTGTCATTATTGTCATGTATGCCATAAGAATCAGTTACAGGCATGTCCTTTACTGTCCTTCATCCCTATGAATTCATCGCTCCATTTTCCTTTATTTCCTCCAAGGAAATTGATCTTCGTGTGTGTAGCCATCGTATTTCGCACTTTACTCCAAGAGATGCCTCTCCGTTATTGCTCAGCATGGATAGGACTGTTACGCGACGATATTTTATGTGGTCTTCGGCCTTGTTCCTTATCCGCGCCTTCTTCATTAGCTTTTCTACTGTCGCTTTCTCCACCGTTTTACTTTAACGTTAAACCCAGTTTCTACTCCCGAGTACTTCAAATGTTATGAATTTATCCCTTGGTAATCTATTAAAGTACCTTCAGATTCTTGTGTGGTACTTCAGGATAGTGATTTATCGTATTTTTTCCGAACTTAAATTGCCTCTAATGTTTGCCTCTCTTCTTTGTCTTCTTTTTCTCCAATTAACCTTTAAATGGATGATTATCAGAATTTCCCAATTTTGGGCTCAACGCAAGGATGTGAAAAGCAGAGTTGTCTTTTAAGTTGTAGTTGTTCTTGCCGTAAAGATTTGAAGTTATCTCTTATCATGTGAAGAGTTTGTCATTTAAAGTTGTAATATGTGTAATTTAAATTTAATCTAGCGCAGGAAACATCAATATCTATCTATTCTCGAGGGTTATTATTCAAATTTCTCGCCGCTACTATTGCTGGTAATAGAACTCTTAAATAGTATCCTGTTATATACGTCATCAATGTTCATCAATAAACCAAAAACTAAGTTTTAAAACTTAAATGTATGATCTAATAATTAGCTTCGAATAGACCCAAACACTTTCGATTTCAGTTAAAGTTTATAGATGAGGGAACCAAAGGCTGCAAGCAGGGGCGAATTTCAGCGATCAAAGGCTGAGGCCTCAGCTTGCGTCTAATTGCAAATCCTTCCTAGGCTGCAGTGTTCTGCCAGATGATACCGATCTGGTATCATTCCCTTCGTTGTTTTATGTTACGTACCATCGTCGCTTTATTAGTTTGATTTCATACATTAAGGAGGTCGAAATTTTCGTTTACTTTATGTTAAATCAGGATTACCAACACAATGATAGCGAAAGTAATTGAGGTCATAAGAGATCATTATATACTTTATATTATATTATATACCTTTACCTTAAAATTTTAAGGCGCTGAATAATGTTTTAAAACGAACTATACTTCATAACCGTAAAATT